>JBBKCR010000122.1:20323291-20340405 GCA_037577295.1 Ladigesia roloffi | reverse complement strand
TAAAAAGTATTTTTTTCACCCCAGACTTGCCTTCACTGGCATCTGGTGTATGTGGACAATGGAATAAGATTTTTTGTTAAACTGTTCCTAAGCTAAAAGCCAGATTAGACTTTCTTAACAAAGAATATAGGAGTTAAAACAAACCAAAGACACAAACAAAGCATGATTTTCTTCTTTACGCTGCTAGCTGTTAGTAGCTGTTAGTGGACAGATGTGTTTAGGTGGAGGTTGGCTTTTAAGAGAGGAATTTATTAGATGACAAATTTGTATAAGTGCCAGAGTGAAGGATGAGTCATCAATGTTTTTATTTCATTTTTGAGGAACTGACAGCTTCTGTTAATAAAGTGTTAAATTCTACAGGAAATAAGTCATTTTACGCTTCAGAACACTTTTATAGCTTCATTCATGGTGGTTATAAGAAACATACTAATACGTTTGGTCATGCCATAACTTCTGCACTGTTCATAATTACACATGTAGGTTATTTTATTTTGGCTTGCAAAAGGCTGGTATGTAATGTGCAGTTGCCAGAAGAAAAGCCAAAACTAATAAGATATATTTTACAAAAATAAAAAAATAAAAAAAAAATATAGATTCTTCTCCTAATTTTTTCATGTGCAAATCATTTTATAATGGAAGATTTAAAGAAAATACTTGAGCATAGTTAATATTATTACTCTCTAACTGCACATGGGAGAACTTCCTCATATCATATCTGTTATTAGCATTTCTTTAGTTAGTGGAGCCAGGAATGAGAAAGTACCAGCTAACAGTAGTGGGCAGATCATGGCCAGCTTAATTAAACCAGTCTTGTGGATTTTTATACTGGGGAAGCCTCTATCTGTGTGGCTATCCCAGTCCACAGCTCTGCCTCCACCAGGCTACAGATATGATTAAAGTTTGCCGCGAGGTTGGGTGGCTTGGCTGTAGGCCGAAGCTCATATCCCATGAGTCATCGCTTCACAAGACTTAGCAGAACCCCGCTTCCCTCTTTCCCACCTTAAAGAGATTTGAATATTAGTTTTTAATTTGTCGAGTATCCAGTTAAATCTTCAAAGATGAACTCTTAAAGCAGATCTGTTCTGGAAGAGAACTTCTCTCATCAAGGCGAGGGGGGGAAAAAAAAGGATAATTGCCCTCTAACTTTACACCACGAATGCACACACGTCGCAGAAATCTGCTACAATTAAGCATATCTCACCCAAAGTTTGAAGATGGCTATTCGGATGGACAGCTTTGCTCATGCTAGCCCTTTGAAAATTGATTTCTTGTTCTGGCAGAGCGCCTGTCATTTCCTTCCCAAATGGCTCTTTGAGAGTTCTTTCCTTCCCCAGCGTGGAGAAGTGTAACCTCCACGGAGCTTTGCTCTGGCCACTTGGAGCAGAGAAGATGGGGGATATCAAAGGCTCCGGGCTCCGTCCCCATTGGCAGGTCTCTTTGTGTGGCTGATTTGGGATTGGAGGGTAAGGTAGATGGGATGGGATGGGGATGAAGCTAATCTTTATCCCCCATTAACCCCAGCACCCAGAGTGCTCCTGGGATCAGGTCACTGGTCAATCCCCCTTTCACAGCCACCCAGAATATTTTAAATTTAAGCCTTTTCCATGACAAAAAAAGTCCTTGTCATCAAAGGTTCACTTTTTCCCCCAGCGGATCATGGGTCTGGTGTTTCTCTCCTTTTTAAACTTTCTCTGCTCCATTGTTTTGTCTCCACATGAGAAAAAAAGGGAGATTTTTTTGGAGCTTCACCAAGTTTCCATATTCCTGTTAAACTAGGTTTGGTTAAGGGCTGATAAAGTCATGCTGTGAGCAAATTGGATCTTAAGTGGCTCCTTGTCTTCCTCTCTCAAAGAGCTTTCTTCAAATATGCTATTAAGTGCTTTTTAAAAAGAAAAATCAGGAAGAGGGCCTGCTGCATAACATCGCACACATTTACACTGTTCTGTACTTTCATTTTAGGGCTTCAAAATGAACATTTCAGCTGTGGCAAGAGGCAGTTTATTGTCATTCTCTATTCTGAACACTCTGAATAATGAACTTGCTTGTTATTTATCACTACTAGAAAGTAGTAAATACAGCAGAAATAAACAGAACGTGTAGAAAATTATAATATTGTCGTATGTTTTCAGTTTTCCTCTGAAATAAACTTGGAATGAGAATTTTTCTTAGTTTTAGAGTTTGATTTTTTAATGAGTGTTCATCACGGAACCGCATTCCTACCTGTTTCAGAAATAAACGAAATATATATCATCTAATGTATTGCGAAAAAGACTTCAAGAATTGCAGCGTTACGTTTTTTTGCATACTGCCCTCCTTTAGAGGAATGAGCTGTTGCCATGAGAATAAAGTTACAAAGGAGAGTCTGCGCCTTGCTGCCATCACTCCTGATAGAGGAGACAGACTGACTCAATGAGGTTATTGATCCAATGGGGAGCTATGCTAATCACCATCCTGAATGGGCTGAGATTCAGTGTCCTTCACTGTGACTTCTAATCCAGCGTCCTGTCTTCTCCTCTTCTCTCCTCACCACTCCTTTCCCAGGACACTTTATTGAGACACATTACTGCGAACTGAAAAAAGTACAAATACTTCATGCTCTTGTCAAACACATAATATTCCATTTCGTGTGTTATTCTTACTCTCTGACTTAATTGGAAAAAATTGTGGGTGCGGAATCCCAAGCGGTGGAATTGCCTGGGATGGTTGTGAAATGGGACCCCAATCAGGCATGACATCGGGGTTGAATGACACAGCATTCACCCCAATATTCCAGGTGGGGAAATTCGGGAGGTGCTTTGCTTGAAGGTAATCACGCTCAGTTCATTGGTCTCACGTCGTCTCGCCTTCGCTGTGTTGTCTAGCGTTGATTATCTCAACAGCACTGAAATCTACTGTGATCGGTCATGAAATGCATCACTGTCCGCAAAACAGACATGAATGCTTTTGAAGGGTATTCATTTTGTGTTTGAGTTTTAGTTTAATTTTGGCTTATTTAAACAGTGTCATTTTGACTTATTATTATTATACATACATTTCTATTGAACAACGACCATATTATACACATCTGAAGAACTGTGTCAAACAAATTTTTATATCACCGCTAAACTAAACCTTAATTATTATATAAAGCATATCATAGAATAAATACTCTATTAGCTCCAATTGGTTTCTTAGAAACTGTTTTACCCACTTTGAAGCAACTGGGTCTGAAGGATTTTGGCCTCCTGTGGAGTTGTAAGACTCTCAGATTATAGGAATAATTGGCCACAAAGAAGGTTCATATAAATGTAAATTAGATTAAATTAACTGAGCTTACTTTTTTTCTTTCCTCACAATTACATATCATTTTTTTTTCATATATGCAATTTAGATGTTTTGTCTAAACAGTTTATGTAATGTTTTGTTTGGATAATCTATCACTTTATTTTGTGAAAGTAGACTTTCAGCTTGAGCTGCTTTAGTAGCACTGTTTTGATTTTTTTTTTTTCATTTGAGTCAAGTCACAGTCATTCAGAAGATTTTACTACAAAGGAACAAGCCCACTGCTTTGTTCCCTGTGATCATTTGATCGCAGCTTGAAAAGTGATACAGCGGAAAGAATAGTACTAGAGCTTGGAATTTGGCTTCCCAACCACGAACCATAAGCTTGCACAATACAAACGTGTCACAGCTACCTGACTTGATGGAGTGGTGTGAAAGTGTCTGTCTGCGAGACCTTCTCGTCCGAAGAGCTCCAGCTACCCTTTTCATTGTGTGAACGCTTCGTGACAAATGGACCAATAGAAATCAACCAAAATGACTTAGTGGAGAATCTCATTATTGCACAGGAAGTTTAAGCATGTTTATCTCCATTAAAGTTATCATGTTTCTTGAAAGAGTGATGATGATGATGGTGTTGGTGTGTGTGTGTTTATGTGCATGTGAGAGAGAGACTGTGACTGTTTGAGTGTGTGTTGACAAACTGAGGGAACACTTGAAATAGGGTTTCTGATTACTCTTGTCGGTGTGTACTTCATCCCCCCCTCCCTCCATGAAAGCGGTGCCTCCGGGCCAATTGTGTGGTCACACTAGCTGACTCTGAGGCTCGCGGAGTGATGTTGACTGGAGCAGCCAGAGGGGAGTCATGTGAGAGGACTCCAGTCTGCATAAACATGCCGTTTCAGCAGCACACACAGAGACAGGGTGTCCTCTGGCCCAGCTCACCTGTGAAGACCTGTCCTTTAAAACACTTTCTCTCTCTCCCTCCCTCTCTTTCTCGGTCTCTGTCTCTCTCTCTATTTTTTCTTTCCTCTTTCTTACTCACACTCTCCCTCCCTCAGTCTCTATCCTTCTGTCTTCATCAGAGTGACTTGTATGTTCCAAGCTCCACACTTCATGTCATGTAAGCTCTTGAGTTGTCTCGGCTCTGCCATCACTCAGTGTCAGGCCACTCACCTGTGTTTTGTTGTACATGAGCTATTCCACTCTGTCCAGGGAGCACATCTCTCTCTCTCTCTCTCTCTCTCTCTCTCTCTCTCTCTTTCCCTCTCCTTCTCATCCCCTTACCTTACTTTGGTCCAACCGAAACAAGACTTCTGCTATGGATACCAAATATTTTTTAAATCAGCCAGCATTATTTTATGTAATCAAATATAACACCAACTTTGGTCACTTTAAACCAGACCTGACCAATTGTAAAGGGCTGTAGTGCCATTTTTTTTTAGTGGGTCAACGGCCAAAATGATGAAGCAGTTGTAAATGAATTTGTATTCATTATATTTAGCTTTAAAAAACTGAAAAAAATTAAAGAGACAGGAGAAACGAGTTTAAATGCATTCATTCACTATATGAGGGTTGGGGTAACTTTCTGGCGATCCGATATATCAGTTGAGCCCTGAAACTCAGTCCCGCTATCTTCTCTCACTTGACTCTTTTCTCCAAACCCTATCTTCATTCCTTGATCCACTCTCACTCTTTCATTCACCAGCTCTCCCCCCACCCCCCCCGCTGCCTGAGGTATGGTTTCTTCTGCTGCACGACACACACACACACGCCCAAGTGCACACACATACCCCTCAGGCTTTAATGCAGACTGACGCCGCTGCCACAGGACTGATTGAAACTCATGTCTCAAAGTTGCTAATGTTCACTGGACCATTTTATTGAAGATAAAGTAAATAAAATAGGTTGCCTTATGAGAGTTCACTGAAATAGACTGGAATGATCTGAAACACACACACATACACACACACACACACACACACACACACACAGAAGACAACGCTCAGTACCAGTCGTGATTGGCTCATAGAAAGCTGAAGAACGACGCTGGGATAAGGCGTTTTCTAGAGGTGTGAGTTACAGAGGGAGGGAGCATTTTTTTATGGCTCAGGAATTTCACAAGTCCAATGTTTTTTGAGAGGTCTCAGAGAATCAAACGGTTCGATTTAAAACCTCTTTCCAAGGAAAGCCAACCATAAATTTACCCAAAGTGTATTATTGTGCACTCTCTGAGCACAGTCATACTTTTCTGGTGATGCAATTCAGGCTTTTCTAAAGGTTTGTAACAACATGACACATCAAATATAATGTAAGTTCTTTTATTTTTACTCAAGAGTGAAAAGTTATCATACACAGTGGAACTCCTTATAATTGCTTTGATGGTCTGCAGAAAGCCACGAGCATAGATCATAGAGCATCGTTTCCTCATTCGTGCTTTTGTTCCTTTTACAAATGACTTAAAAGTATAGGGCCATCAACTCGACGGCGTTTGTACTGAATCAATGCAGCAGTCTTAGATTTTTGGAAATGGAAACGGTCCGTGTTAGATAAGCGCTATGTTAATTTTTAAGCCTTTGAAACCACTCCATTTTCCATAGATTTACATTCATGCAAATTTGAATGTAAAACCATTTTTCCTCTGGAGTTTTCTCCACTGGAGGTAAGGAGCATATTCAGATTCGGATGTGATTTCCTTTGGGCTGAGGAGTGGTATAGGTGACACAGTAATACATTACTATTGTACTCAATAATAAATATTCTACCAGCTCCTCCTCAGTCTGCTGGCCCTGAATGCTCCTGTGCTGCGTGTGCATTGTGGAGAGTGCTAGGTCATTCTGAATTCACTCCCTCTGCCTTTTGTCAAACATTTCAGTGCTTTGATAGTTTTCTCATTTATTTAGTGAATAGTGGAAGGGAGGGGAAGAAAGAGAGTTTTACATTATGTAAATGATGGAACGGTTCCTATAATCTCTCACATATTCATCATGGCAGACATTGGACTGGAGTGATACTGGCCTCCATTTTGCCATTGTTTGGATTTCTATCCTCTTTTCTGTTCTGCTCAATGCCTTTACCAGGATTTAATCCAGCCCACCGTTCGCTATGACAATGTTTACTAGCTATCATTCAATAAGCACTCGACTGGCTCAGTGTTCACTTTGACTGCAACCAGTGTAAGAATAAAGGTATTGTGTTGAAGATACAAGAATACAATTGTGAGTGGATCTGGGTCTGTATGTATGTGGGTACGAGTGTATGTGTGTGTGTGTGTGTGTGTGTGTGTGTGTGTGTGTGTGTGTGTGTGTGTGTGTGTGCGTGTTTGTACACATGTGTACATGTATGTGCCTATACAAACATGTTTGACTGAAATGTGACAGGTTGTCACTGTGAACCGTTGGTGTGTGTTTTCAGGAGATTAAACTTGATGTAGACATATTGTGACAACAATGTATCGTTCTCTAAATTATTTTCATTTTAATTACAATACGAGTCACAATATTTTCTGGCAATAACAAAGCAAAAGCGAGCAGAAACCTTCTGGAAAAATGCAGTCTCTAAACTTTTAATCAATACCACATTTTGGGTTTGCATATAGCGATTTTATTCTGATTTCACAAAGTTTATGTGCATATGTTCTAATTTTAGAAGTGCTTTACATCAGAGTAAGTGTGACAAAAATCTGAAACGTGCCAATATAGTATAATGCCTCCCTGAGGATTGAGGACGCAAAGCCTTGGAGATGTTTCATGTGGCTTAGCCATGTTCTGACATTGTGTTGACTATGTTCTTGTAACTGGAACACACAGACAGTTGTGTGTATATGCCCACCCCCCACACACACACACACACACATATGCTGTATGTACATAGCATTAACCTCTCACGCTTGGGAAGTTGCCTGTCTGCTGAACAACAAACTGAAGCCACTAACACTGGGTAATTATTAGCTTTAAGTAGGGATTAGAATGAATATGTTGACAGCAAATTGGCTTTTAGCATGTGTTTCATGCACCTGGGTGTGGATCAGAGACAGTAATACACAGAGGCTGCGCTAACGATTTGAACATAACACACACACACACACATAGACACAGTCAAATCCAGGGACACACAAAACACTCTGTTCTCACCGGCTGAACCCTTTCTTTTGTGGAACCATGCATATGCCGACTAATGAGCTTTCTAAATATGTAATTCACCCACTTTTCCACGAAGATGAGGTGTTTGTCTGGCATTTTTTCCTCCTCAAATTGTTTTCCTTTCATTGCCTTGACAGCGGAGAGGATTAGCGCTGTAGCCGCTAACAACCGTCAACGTGTTTTTACTGTTGTCACGTAGTGTTTTATCTCTCCCCCCCCCCCACTGTCTCTCACTCTCTCTTTCGTTTCTCTCTCTCTCTTGTCTGCATGCACTATGTTAAAATGAAAAACAATCACTTTGACCTCCAGTGGCCCTTTCTGACATACAGTCAGTTAAATGGTTTGTAAGACGTTTAATTACCAAATGGTATAATCGTTCTTCATCTCATGATTAGATGTATAATATTAAGTGAATCGCCTCCCTTGAGTACAGTGTTTCACAGATCAATAGATTTGGAGCTAAGAAGGGGGGGGGGGGTTCTAGGCCTTAAAATTAACAGGAAATCTGCCTGGGTTGCTCAGCGTTTCGTCATTTATATGTAATTAGCTTTTATATGTTTAATTAAATGCAAATTTTTAATTCCTTGAGTAGACACAATATAGGATCTGATTGCAGATGGTCATTCCAGGGATTTCAGTGGATGTTTTTATGGCTTTGTGCCTTCTTTAAACCATGCGTCACCACATCTTTGAACGTATTATGCAGACTGAATTAAATATTGAATCTTCACAAATATCTCTCACTTTGTCTTGCCAACCACTAGACTTCACTAGGCTATCTTTTACAATTAAGTGAGTACATCTGCTTTCATAGGAATGTTTTTCCCCCTGACAGAGGGTGCAAATAGTAACTTGTCCACAGTTTCCCCTCAAACCTGAGCCAGCACTAAAAGAAACGCAGCATGCTTTGCCATTTTTTTGTTTTAGAAGGTAAATATTGACCCGTGCTCTTCTTTGAGATGAGGAAATGCGCTCGTAGCACTTGAGGAATGCTCAGAAACATCACATGATGGCACTGTTTCCTTTTTTCCTCTCCCAGCCCCCTCAGCTGCAGCAACAGGGTATGTTTTATGTAGGCTGAGTGCACTTGAAAAGGCAGGAACTTCAAGAGCGCCAGGGGCTCCTCAACCCATGTCCCAGGGCAAGCGCCTCTAAATGCACCCAGCGTGGAAACGTGATGCTGGACACAGAAGTCTCACTACCATGGCTCACCCACCTCCAGCTCATTACAGTGCCTGTGAAGAGTCAAAGACTAAAGGCAACAGGAAGAGATTGCTGTGAAATCTTTTTTTTTTTTTTTTTTGCCACAGTTTGCTGAACACTTTGTTATATTTGTTTAAAGCAATCACCTTCGTCTGTTTTGCCATGGTTTAAAATTTTTTGCATAATTGTTTTCTTTTCATTTGTAATTTTAAGAATGGGGTCAACAGTTTTTGCAGGTGGATTTTGGTTTTATATGATTAAAATATGTCGGGCCTTGGAGTGTTTACCTAGATTATACTTGTGTTGACTTATGACACAAGATAATTATTTTTTGTGCCATTATCACAACACGCCATATCAGCAAGGCAAATGCTGTGTATTCTTATTTTACTGTTGAAGTAGGAAAAAGTAACAAAAAATAAAACAAGCCCATATTTCTCCTCAGCCCAGTCCGTTTCTGCATACATTTCTTACAACAGGAGTTGGGTGGGTATTCACCCAGTTTAATTAATTAAATCAGATTCCTCTGATGCTGCCAGGCGTTCTGATGATAATTGCATCAACACGCCGAGGCATAATAATACTGAAAGTGTTTCTAAGGTGACAGTTCAATTCAGTCTAAATCCACTGCTCCGGGAGTGAGATTGAGGCAAGAGAACCCACAATCAGAGGGGCCTCGACCCGCCTGGACTAAATTCAGGAGCTTATAACACACTGCCAGATTCAATTAAGAAATGGCAGTCAGAATCATTGTATTAATAACTAATATCCAGCAACATTCATTTCAAATGGTTGAGATTTTTAATGCATACACTTTAATAGGTCACTTTTAACTTTTAAGAGAAAGCTAATGCACAATGCAACTACAGTTTTTTACTGTACACTAGACAAAACAGTGGCGTGAAAAACTAGCGCAGTTATGTTTCAACGCAGCGCTAATCATAAATAAAGGTGGGAGTGTAATTGAGTGGCGTGCATAGGGGAGGCTGAGGAGGGATGAAAAATGGAACGCTGTGTACTGGTAAATAGATAATCACACAAAAGTAATTGAGGTTTTCAAACCCCAATCTACTCTGCCAGCGTGAGCTCGTTTGCATGTTAATCACGAAAGCGATTTTCTTCATCACAAGGAAGTCCGCACTCTTTCATAACCAGCTTTTAATTGCATTTAAAATGTCACAGAGGTGGAACATGTGTAATTTAGCCATAACTGTGTCCAAATTAATGGCCTCTGCACAGACGTTCCATTCAATAGGCCCAGATGAGTCAGGCTGTTTGGTATTTTTATGAATATATTTTTTAAATTTATTTATCAGAAATGCACGAGGCAGCACCTCACTCATGGTGCTTCTCTACTGTGATGCTGCCGGGGTTCCTTTTAGAGAATCAACGCAACGTTACACTCTTTCCAACGTGCACACCTATAGATTGTTTATGAAATGTTGAGTAACGATTGTTGGGAAGTTAACAAGAGGGAAACGGGGGAGATTAAAGGAGGGTGAAAAAGTCAACAGACTAGATTTAAAGAATAGAAAAAAAAGTTTATTTTCTTTCATCACCAGGTGTTCTCGCACATATAAATTACTGAGATGATGTTTCCATAACACAGCTTAGGGCACTCCAGAGAGCCAAACCTGCAAAACAGACCTATTTAATTTTTCATGGAGGAGGACCATCAGGAGCAATAAGCCAATATTCTTCTTCCCGTTTTCCAGATGCTTTCTCGAGCCCTGCATCTTTCCAAACCCCAGCCCTTACTTTTTTCCCCCCTTTTTTTAAGGAAAAAAAGCAGTTCTGCCGAGACCCACATGAAAGGGGAGAACTGTTGAAATGTTAATTTTACCATCTGCTGTTGAGGCCTGCTACCTTTGTGTGTACGTGTGTGTGCGTGTGTGTTGGTGGGTATGTGCATGCGTGTATTTGAGTGTATATGTGTGTGTGTGCTTGTTTTTTTTCTCTCTCTCTCTTTAAATTCCCAGTGGTTCTGTTCTGTTTTATGAATGTGCTGGTATTTTGGTTGTTTGAAGTTTTGGATCAGGGAGCTGGAGAGTCAGACTTGGAAGAGCAGAATGCCGCGAGGAGTGACACGCCGATTAGCCTGGCATCATAACCCTGTTAGTGCCTGTCCCTCTCCCTCTCCCACCACGCTACCGTCTGTCCCTCACACTTACTGTCTTTTCTATTTCCCAGTCCCTCCCAGACACACCAGCACTCCCACACACACTTAATGCTCCGCAAAACTCAGCCAAACCCTCCTTCCCACTTATATCTGTTTGGCCCTGGACAACGCTGGGCACTATCAGAAAATCACGATATAAATAAATCACATTTCCAGAATGTATGTAAGTCTACATTGATAAAAAATAAGCTTATGAACTCATGTTTCCTGAGCATTAGCACTGTACAGTAAACGGATCCTGATGTAACTTGTTTTGATTGGATGTTCTTGTTCAATCTCTGTTAAAATTACACCAGTGGGGAACACAGGACTGGAAATGTGACCCAGACATAAACCATATTTCTGTAGGCAAACGTAGGCCTTGTTCAGGCTGGCAGCTCAAATCTGATTTTGATTAAATCAGATTTGAACAGGACAGGTTTTCCATACTCTTTCTTTTGGATATAGTCTACACCTGCAGGTGATTGGTTTAAAGTTTGATCAACAGTCAGATTTGATTTTTGGTCTGGGTGGTTGTTCTTGCCGTCATCCATATACACAGTACACAGAGGAATGAAAAAAATGTTCCACCAGGACCATGGTGAGACCAGTGCAGGCAGGACAGGACTACAAAGAGTGCAAACAAAGAGAGAGTGCAAAAGCAACAGTGCAAGACTGCAGAATCAGACAACGTATAATGTAGCCAACTGGAGAAGTAAAAGTACGGTAGTCTGTGACTCTGTAGTGTAATCTATCAGTAGTATTTAAGCAGATTGCCATAAATAATAACTATAAATAATTGTGAATTAAGTTTAAGGTAACAACAAATACTTTTTCAGAAATAGCACTAAATATCAGCAAACTGAAAAAAATATATTTCTATAATTTCACGAGTTGCTTACACACTTTTCTCTAAAAAGCACAATACTGTTGTGAAATATAGATTAATTATTTGTTACTATTGCGTCGTCAGTTGTCTTTTTTTCAAAGCAGTTGAATGACAGATTAATGTAATTTAAGTTAACTGAATTTTTGTACATCAGTAATGCTACAGCTAAATTCAAGGCTGTTGTGCACTATTAATATCTATATAAATGTTGTACAGGCCAGGACAAGCTATAAAATAAATGTCCTCCTATTTTCAGAGTTCACTGGGTTAACACTAAAATTCTTCCTGCTTAAAAGTTTGTCTCCAACTAGTCTGTGCTTCTCTGTCCATTACTCTGACAACTGGCAAAGAAATGGAAGAAATAAATAAACAAATGAAACAATTGCTGCCAAGGCTGCGTTAGGAACTCTTCCGAACAATTTCTTCCAAGCGATTTTCTCCTCATTGTGGCCTAAGTTGTCACTTTTTTGGTTTAAACCACGTTTTATCTGGTCTGCTAGAGAGGCCCTGGCCAAATGGACAGATTCCATTGTGAGATTTGATAGTTGGCAATTAGGCTGAGACATCCTGTAATGCGACTGTGTGCAGAGTTGCAGAGCGTTTGCCTTGGCCGGGATCTGATTGTTTAGTCTGCTCTCATTGTGAACCCGCACTGTTTCTGAGTAGCAGTTGACGGTTGTTTGCAAAGTGCTGGGGAAAATGTGAGAGGCCACTGCTTGCCTCTATTTATTTATTTTTCTCTGTCCTTGGGACTGGAATCTGATTTGTGTTCATGTTGCCCGATTCCTTCGGAGCATATTTGTCTTTTGTAAATGCGGCTGCTGAAACGTAGACTTTGCATGACCTCACCGTGCAGCCTGTATTTCATTAATGACCAGCTCTGTGGTTTGGGGAGAAGAATATTTTTCATATGACACCGCCTTGCATTAGTGCGGAGCAGCAGCTGCAGAAAGCCCAAAAGCAGCCAATTTTGTGGCTTTGAAAGGTGTGAAAAGTTCAGCTCCCCATAGCAAAATCCTTGCATTTATAATTTGCGTGTGTGAATATGTGTGCCTTAAATCGGAACTACCGTAGACTTGTAAAAAGGCGGGGGGTGGGGTGAGGGTGGGGTGGGGGGGGGTCACCTGCTAATGAAACATTTGCCTTTCCTTCTTATGGCAACTTGACAAGAACATTTGGGTGGTGGCCCATGAAACAGTACAGGACACTGATATTTATGCTGAGTGTGTGTGAGTGTTTTAAACTTTGCTGATGTTCAAAAAAATCTGCATGTTTAACAGTGACAAACAATTGTAGAAGTGAATTTGTTCTGCTAAACTGTTGAGTAATGTTTTTGGCCGTCTATGTTGCCATCTTTCCACATATTTTTATTGTTTATTAATTTAAAATGGTTTTGCCCTTCGAAAACAATCGTGAACTGTATTTCCGGCAAGCATTCACAATAACTTGTGCTCTAACAGTAACTAGAGTCTAGTACTGTAGACATGCCTTGCAGAGTATTGAGTGTCCAGAAGGAAAGCCCAGATTTGTCCAGGCCAAACAAAAGAACCCTGTTCAGGCCCCACTCCTGCTGTTCCACTCTTCTTCTGATGAAGTCCTGTCATGATTACTAGATGCAAGTACGGTGTTTTTCTAACACAAGATATGTCCTGCATATTTCTGTAATCATCCTTCTTATTTATTTTCAGCCTGTTTGTATGCTGGCATTAAGAAAAACCGTTGTTAGTTTTAGGCTTCAGTCGGAGCAGTAGGGAAGATGGAGGCCGGCCATCAAGCCTCAGTGAATCTGAACAAAGGAAGGATTACCTAATAGTCCAGCTATGTATTTGAAGTCGAGTCTTCTGTTTGTTTGGGGAGGTGGATGGTGTATGTGCTTTTAGATGGCTCGGCAGCAGCTGTTGGGCACTTTTAAACTGTCAGGAACATCCCTCGTTTTTCCCTTCAGCCTTCCCTTTCTGGGTAGGCTGAATAAAAGTCTCTGCTGAACTTTAAAGTGAAGTAACGAAGAAAAAAAATTGTAGGTGTCTGGTAGTGGGAATAAGCAGTGTAGCAAGTTTGGATGTGAAAATTAAAATCGCCCACGGTTAGAACTTTCACAACTTTCTCAGATGCCTCAGGCTCTTGGGGATGATCCCTGATTTGTTTGATTCAGATATATTTGATGAAAATGTGTGTGCAATATACGTGTGTGTGTGTATGTGGGTGGCATGCGGTAGTTTGGTTCCATAAAATAATCTGTTTGCTAGAGTACATGTCCAAGTTGCTGTAAGAAAGTCCTGTAGTAATATATCTGAGATATGAGAATGTGTGGACACTTCGTTAAGTTGTGATGTGTACTGTTATGTAGCTTTACAACTTTACTGTTATATAATTAATTCTATGAAAACTTTCACTGCAATATACAGCATGAATTATGCAAATATATCATGCAACCACTGGGATATTTTATTGCTCTGATTAAATCCTGCCAGCCACCGATCTAGAGTTGAATAAATACTTACTAGCTAGCATAAGTGATCTACCACTTACTATAGACATTTATTAAACTTTATTTCTTTGTTGGAAATAATTCAGCTAAAGGAAACATCCTAAATCACGTGAGTTCTCAAAATATAATCCCACCTTTGAGATACAAGGTGTATTTCCAGATTTTAAACCAGGACATTTGGCTGTACAAACTACTGCCACACTGCTAGAAAAGACAAGTAGATATGTTTACAATATATGTAGGGATGGCTGTTTTTATTTTGGTCTTTTAACTTTCAGTGTGTTTCATGTAGATTTGTGGACAAACTTCCACAAGTAGTGTTTCTGTGCTTATTTCCTTTATTTGCTGAAAACTGTAGGCCGACAAACTATTCACAATAATTATGCTATTCTTGATTCTACTTTCCGGCAGACGTTTGGTTTCATAAAAGAATAAATTTACCAAAATTTCTGTTATCATTCCTCTTCGAGTCTTAATCTTTTTTTCTCAAAGATCTGAAGTATCTTGGCTTGTCTGTTTGTTCAGTATTTGATTACTTGTTGTCCGCAATTGAATCTGTGTTTTTTGTGTTTCTGCTTTTAAGTCCTACACCTTTTTTTGGCGTAAACAATTATAGATTCCGCTAGTTCAGGAATTAATGGAAGCCATTTGTGTTGGGGGAAATTTGTACATTCAGTCCTGTTTTCTGTGTCACCACAGACTACATTTCTGCGTTTAAATTATAGAACATGGACTGCTTTTAAAGTAGTGCAGCAGCAAACTGATAAGTGGCTCATTTCACTTTCCAAACCCTTTTTATTGGAACTGTAATAACTGCTGTATTATAATTTATAATGTATTCCTCCATTCGCTAATGCCCTTCAATATAGCTGCCTGCCGTGGGTAAAATGTGGTCTGAATTTTATTGTGGCTACCTTTTCAAAGACAAATCAATTACATGTTTTTGGTAATGCATCGCAATTCTGCTGTCAATCCGTTTATGGGCGGCCGGATGGATGGACTGGAATGAGTGAGGGAAAAACGAGGCACATGCACTGTTGGACCCCACCGGATGAAAGTGTTTTTTGTTTGTGCAGCATGTCATCATTGGTCCCCAATCAAGAGTATGTATTCTATAACCACCGCTGTCTGAGCCAAAGGTCTTTGAACCAATGCCGGTGCTATTATGGTCATTTCTACCTGATGGAATATGGACTTTTCACCCGCCGTCCGACTCGGAAAATCATTAAAGCAATTGTCGCGAAAAGTTTCCCTCCAACTTGACAGTGAAAGAGTTCGCCGCCTCGGCCAAATTGCAGAGCACAAGACTGAAGAAGGATATCGGTGGGGGGAATCTTTGGGAAGTAAAAATTGCCACTTGCATACTGTCTTTGACCAGGGCGCAAAAGCTTAACCACTCCTGAGGAACATGTGCCGTTTAGGAAGATATAAAGGAGTGATTTTATTACCCGGTACATGTCCCCTCAGAAGCGATTTCATTTCTCCTTTCAGACTCCACAGGAGCCTTTATTTGATCTCATATTCCTGAGTTTAACTGCCTCAAACCAGCCAGCCTCAGTTTATTTTCATTTGGAAAACACATTTTCTGTTCACCTCAAGAGGAGGTGAAGGTGGTGGGAAGGGGGGGGGGGCTGCCAGGCTCTGTATCGAATGTAAATGTCTTCTTTGAGCCACTTTTCACTCTGGATTATTGGATCCCAAATTTCTCATTCCCCTCCCATCTGGACCGGCAAGAGAGGCGTGCGGCTGGCGTCTGTGTTCGCCACGCTTACTGTCGAGGCAGCCAAGACAGAGTCTCTCATTTCTTTCTCCTGTAAGGCCATCACATTCATGAGCTGCCTTTTACACACTGTGTAACATGCTTTGTATGGGTTTATGATTAGGGAGTGGAAATGATTGCAGTTTTTTCCATTTACATGTACTTTCATTTTCTGTTTAAAGCATCACAACTGTTACCCTTCCATCTCCAGAATTTCTCAATGACATACTTTGATTTACAGTGTATGATAATCCCTATTTTCAGAGTCGAGTAGGTTTATTGTTATGTTAGCCTTAGATGTTATTGCTTAAGTGCATCACATGAGCAATAACAAACACAACAAGACAATGTAAGCGTGGACAGGTCTAAATACGTATGCAAAATAGAGGTAGAAAGCAGTTAATCATAATTTTGGAAATAATTGCTTCATCAGGGCATTGTGTAATAAACAGAAGTGTATTTACAGGGGCAGTTGGGGTAGACGTTGTTAGTTTAAGGCGGAATAGTATTCTAAACTGAATTAAGTCCAAACTCATGGTGTTTTTGCACTGCACAGGAGATTGTAGTGGAAGTTGGAAAGCTTTGATCAATCAGTGTTTCTCAGGAAAAATGTTTGCCCCAATCAAGACTCGATATGATGTGTTATCCTAACCAGTTTCAACAGATACCATTAAAATGTGAGCTTTAGTTAAGGTTACTTATAAATGCAATGTGCTTGACTTGTCTGGTCTTGATTTGACCAGCCTTGACTCTTATTGTGATAAAGTTTTGAAAGTCTGGTATTCTGACAAGTTTAGCATGTTAGCCTCAGATGTTTTTTTTTGTCTTTTGATTTATTCTGGTAATTTACATAAAACAGCCAATGCTTGCAGATAATGTACAGCTTGTTCTAGGTGAAATGTGTGACTTTCCACTAGATACAGACGAAGTAATCTCACTGTTTATTCAAAATAGCACAAATATAGCAGCCGAGACACCTACACAATCAGTAAATAATTATTATTCAATGCAGTGACACTTTCTCCTTGGTAATTTGAAGGTTCATAAGGTTCCTTAAAGACAATAAGAGAGTACATTTGCATTCCTTGTACCTTAATGGACTAAGATTTATCCGGAAAAATTCTTTGTATTTTTGTGTGTAAATGTATGTGTGTGTGTGTGTGTGTGTGTGTGTGTGTGTGTGTGTGTGTGTGTGTGTGCGTGTGTGTGTGTGTGTG
>JBBKCR010000122.1:20278702-20303815 GCA_037577295.1 Ladigesia roloffi | reverse complement strand
TGTGTGTGTGTGTGTGTGTGTGTGTGTGTGTGTGTGTGTGTGTGTGTGTGTGTGTGTGTGTGTGTGTGTGTGAGTTTGGATTTGTGTGTATATTGTTGATCTAATTATTATTATTAGTAGTAGTAGTAATATTAGTACTTTGATGAATATTAATACCACCTATTCTAATTAAACAGCAACAGCAGCAACAATAATAATAACATACATGCCTTGTTTCGAAAGCATGCCTGTTCAGCATTATATGTTCTGTAAGGCCGTAACATTGGCTCTTCTCATAGACTCAGTGCTCTGTGTAATAAGTAGTTGAGAATAGTAGAGACAGCTCTTTTTAGTCCTGTCTTTCAGTAGAAACTCTTAAGGATCAGCCTCCTTTGAACACATTTCAGATTTTGTTTCAGGAAAAATGACAGTTATAGTTATTGTGTATTTGTCACAACAGTGGCAGAAAATGCTCATTCCATTTTGACTCATACTTAAATGTCACACATTGAACTGGGTCAGAAGAGCCAGATTCAGTTTCACAACATGTGTTTCTGCTGACAATTGGACTAGTTTTTTGTTTTTTTTTCAAAATGTATTTTACAAAATATTATTGTATGTTGATGTATTTTGGTTTTGGTGATTTAAGTGAATTATTTGAAAAAATGTCCCTAACTAAAACAAAACAAAGCCACTTGGAACAAGTCGGCTATAATAATACAAATGGCGCAGGGCCGTAATAAAAATGCTTGTCTCTCTCAATATTTATTGATTACAAGTCTGTGTTGAATGGACGCTTTAATGTATGGAAATGATAATGTGTATATACGAAGGCTTTACATCGATCTGAAGATTCATATCGTAATATCCTGTAATGGAGCTGTTAGGCGATTACTTTTGTCTACAATCTATGCATTTTATTGCAAAGGCTGATGGCTTGGGAAGAATTATACTGTAATCTTTTTTTTTTTTCTTGGAGGGTTAGAGCTGTGCAGCTGCAGATTCAGAGACCTCCTGGACTTGCTTTCTTCCTTGGGTGTTAGTCTTAGAAATCAAATCAAATCACTGCTCTTTGCTGAGCTCCATAGTCGCATGATGCTAAAGTTGGGTAGGCCTATTACAGATGCTGTCCAGATGCAAAGGACACAGAGTCTCTCCTTTATTTTTCATGCCCACAGCGATCGTTACAGCAAGTCACCTGTAAGTCACTAACCCAATGTAAAAGTGACAGCAATTAACCCGACATTTTAGCTTGAGGAGAATTTAAGATGAGATATCTGACAGCCGATGTCAGGCATTTTTTTTACTGTTCTCTGGCTTTAAGAGCAAATGATATTGGAGGTAGCATCCCGGTAAAGAAAGCCACTTGGGAGGAGGGGTTGAGGGCTTTGGGGGGCAGGATGCATCAGAAAATAAAGACACTAACTACGACTGGTAGTATTTTATATTTTGTGTCGTGATTTGAACCTTCCATTGGGTGGTATCTTCACTTACATTATCTTCTTTTTATTTCTACATTAACACCACCTTTCCTCTGCATTTTATGACAAAAACCTTTACCCAGTGTTATTTGACATTCAGCGAGGCCGCCTTCATCTTCACCTAACAAACAACCACCCAGACTTCTCCGGGACCTCTGGGGCCGCACTGACTGTCATTCAAGAGGGGCGCAAACGGGGAGCCACCACACAGCCGCTTGTTTTCGCTTCTGTCTCCGAGTCTCTCCTCTTTCTCCGTGCTGTCCACAGGGAGCAGGGAGAGTGCAACATCTCCAGGCGGGGTGATGACGGCCTCCGCCGCTCATCAGCCCAGTAAAAGCCCCTCTGATGCAAATAGCACTTTGCCCTTGAGCATAATTTAAAGCGGTAATCACCCCTGGAGTCTTGGCCGTGCCGATAGGCTGAGCGGGGTGACTCTCTCATTTACACTCCAACACAGAAGCTCATTAGCTTTATCACACCGGCCCAAGACTCTGCCACTTCAGCATGTAAATAACACACATACGCTCAGTAGGAGTAGGCAATGTGGCAAAAATCTTACCATCACAGGGTGATATTTCACAATATTAAGCACCAGCCAAACAGTCGGTTCACTTAAAAAAAAAAAAGAACACTTTAGTAAACTACACATTGTTTTTGTGTTTTTTTTTTGCAAATTTTAACTGTTTTTAAAAGAAACAGGAGGACACAACTTGGGAAAATGTGTTAATACATGCAACTCTCCAGTGTCCTTAAAGTACTGATGACACCGAATATATGGTGTAACATATTTATTGGAACATAATTATTTAAAAAACATCATGTCATTCTCTCGTTTTCTCTTACACACATAAACACACACACACACACACACTCAAAAAGAGCCTGGAACACACAGTGTAATGCTTGCATCCTCACAAACCATCCTTTAGTAAATCCCAGATCAGAGGAAACAAAATGGCAAAACATTTTGGATTTTGGATTTGATGTGCTTTTGATTGGCTGGCATTCTGCATTGGCCCACTGTGTACTTATTTATTGTGCTCCACACCTCATTGTTAACATCTTCAGTCTGGTCCCTGCTGTATAGTACATTGAGGATTGACATATAGAGTTGTCGTCCTCCAGGCAATGACACTGTAAGATATAGGGCCGTGAATGACAGTATTGCGTGTGTTTGCTCCGCTCCCTAGACAACGCTGAGCATTATTCTATTATCACAGACACACACATGCACACACACGATGCCACACATACACTTTCTTTTTTTTCCAGTGCTCCAGCTGCAAACCTGGAGTGGTCATCTGTGTTTAAGGCACATTACATGTGGCTGCATGGAATTTACAGTGTGGCTGCTTTAGTAACTCCATTTCACATCAGGCTCTCCAGGGACCCGGTGAAATGTCAAGCTGTGGCTTTGAAAGAGGCATGGAGAGAGGGATCGGGGGAGAGCGAGAGAGAGAGATTTGAGGCAAGGAGAGGGAGGAAGGGAGAAAGACAGAGCAAGAGATAGAGAGTCAGAGTGAAATCTCCTGGAAACAAACACTTACTACCATTTTATGCTTGAGCAGCTCTGTGCCATTGTGACGGTGAGCGGTGCAGGTCAAAGACGATCACAGGTGGAGCGCACACACACAGGCACACGCACACACACACACTGCTGCATGTGAAACCCTGTGTGTAGAAGTCTTTAATATTTTCTTTAAGGATTACTGTAGTTCAGAAACAAAGCACTGATATGAGAATAAATACATATAATATAATTTAATGATGAGTACTGATTTATGTATGTCAGTGTTTGCTTATCAGACCTCTTTCTGTAAAACCCCAGTTTATTATTTGCTAAATCAGGTTGCATGTGATGTATTTAAACAAAATACCTGGACTATTGAGAAGAAAGCTGGGGCCAAACCTATGTTCATCTGATTCACTTACAAATACTTTTGGAAAGATAAAGAAAATAAATGAAAGTAATGTTTTACTGCATTTGTGCTCCTTTTTAAGCTTTGAAACAGGTTACATAGGTGCTCAGGTCTTTTAACAATATTGTATATGTAGATAATATACTCACTTAGTATGCACATGTGCACTATCCCTTATTTTGTTTAGTTATATATAGCGTAATGTATCAAAAATGGGTTTTATTTGCAAAACCATAACTGTTTACTTCTACACCCTTATTACTTACTACTGTTACACAGTGTGCAGCTCAGGTGCACTATCACTGTGATCACTGTGAATGTGACCCACTGGGTTATGTTTAGCGATTATGGGTTAACCTCCGTGTGTAAATAAAACTCAAACAGGCAGCCTGGGTCAGGATCAATGACCACTTCACAACTCATTTCCTTTTATGCCTGCTAACTACCTCTGCCTGGGGAAATTAATGACACTGGATCTATAGAGCCTTAACGGCAGAGGCTTCTGCCTGCCTCCAATAGCCAGGCATTTATACACTGACCCATCCCATTAAAAGCATGTCTTAAACGTGCAGTGCTGCAGTTGTGTATTTATGGCCAAAGTTGGAAAGGCCTCATAATTTGGAGTAGTGAATAGAATGGCTTTGCTTTTTTTTTCCAGGTGAAAGACCCCACACAGTTCTGCATGTATTAGACTAAATGAGCACAGGCAGAGTGAAAAGGCACACTGGGTTGCTGCCACTGGAAGAGAGGCCATTCTGAAGGCAAACAGGGTTTTTTCTCTTTTTTTTTTTTCATTTTTTTTTTTTTCTCGACGACTTTGACAGCCTGCGACACTGCTATCCATTTAACAGAGCTTAAAAAGCCCATATATGCATATGCCGACCGTCTTAAGCTGACAACCAAGAGGCAGGATTTGCTAGAAGGCAGCTTTGGAGCCTTGTGAATTTAACAAGCATGTCTAGTATTACAGTTTCTCTCTGCTTTAGCCATGAATAGTAACAAATCAGCCTGTGAAACGCCTTCTCAGGGATGTTTGTGTGGTTTGTGTGGGTTTTCCCCCCCTAACAAATATTAAAATGATGTAAATCTGTTTAAGGAGGTGAAGGCTGAAGGACTGGAACTGTATTCTTCCTTCTCTCTCTCTCTCTCTTTCTCTCTCTCTGTCTCTGTCTCTCCCTCTCTCTCTCTGTCTTTCTTTCTCTTTAGCTCGTTCCTTTTTTACCTCTTACAGTGCTCCAGTCAGGTGTTGCTGCTTTCCACTCGAATATTTTGATACCATATTGTTGGCAGAGAAAATGTGTGAGAGAGAGAGAGTGGGAGAGTGGGAGAGAGAGAATGAGAGAATGGAAGAGAGCGAGAGAGAGAGAGACAGAAAGAGAGAGTGAGAGTTTGGCCCGGCTCACAGCCCGCTGCCCCCAGACGCTGAATACATATGTAAGAGAGCCTCTCAGCCTGCAGCTCTTTGGAGCTTTTGAACAAATGCGGTAAATAAGCCCCGGCCTCACCTCACAAATACACAAGAGGCTTTTCAAACGTGCGCACGTGTCACTTAGAGCGTGTTTTTCACTCTTTTTCTGTGGGTGGGTTTTTTGTACTAAGGGTTTATAGGGGCGTTTTTTAAAGTGGCCTTCCTCATTGCTGTCACTATTGATAGGACATCTTCATTTTTACCCGTCGCAAAGTAAGGTCAGCAGATACAAACTAGGAGTGGGTTATGTGACAAAAATATAATGGTACTTGAGGATGCGTCCTATGTATCTTTTTTTCTCATATTAGACTAATAGAACTTTATAACAGTAAACCACAGGGCCACAGTTAAACTAAAAGCTATCATAAATGACAGAACACACAGACATCTTTACCAGAAAGGCCAGGCGGTTTTCTAAGTCAGTGCCAGCACAATGTGTTAACACGATTCAGCCTATCAAACCGTGTTTTGTTGTCCAATCTAAAGCCCATCTGCTCGCATTGTATGTTCCTGTCACTGACTCTCCGATTTTAACCCTTTAACCCTTGTTTGAATACAGCTTTTAAATGGCTAGGTCTGTTGACGGCTCTCTTGATTAAATCAGTTATTTTTAACTCTTTGGAGTGGAGTGATTTACCATCAAATTACACTGTGCTTATGGGAGAACTTTGGATGAATAACGAGAAGTTAGCTTCAAAACAAGTTAACAGAGCAGTATGAGAGGAATACTTTTTGTAAGCTTCACTAAGTGAGAGGAAAAGCAGAATCTAATGAATGCATCACTAGATTACTAGATTATTCGATAAGTGACAGCCATTTATCCTCATGCCTTCGTATAGCTATAACTAAATGTGCCACTTCTAAAATAGAAACATTATTTTGCACCAAATTTGAGCAGGTAATAAAAAAGCAATTTGTCGTGATGAATTAATCCATCATTTAATTATTTTAATCTTTGGCAACATTAAATGCAATAGATAGCCTTTTGGAGATCTGATATATGTAAAGTGAATCAAATGATCAAATTTAACACTGGAAAAAAAGAAAAGTGACACGAAACCTAAGACAGCTGTGCCAGCTGGTGTCCTGTTTAAATCTCTATAATAACACGTATTATAGAAAAGGTCAGTGTTAAATAGTGGAGTGCTGACCCCTGATACATACAGCAGTGATACTCTACACAGTCCGACACCAGCTCTTTTACCTGCCGCAGTGAGTTACGGTGTGTGTGGGTGTGTGTGTGTGTGTGGGTGTGTGTGTTTGTGTATTATGTGATAAGGAAACATTGTGATTGTATTCAGCGCATGCATTAATGTTGTGTGTGACGCTTCATGCATGACTTGACACTAAGCTGATATTGGCTTCACGGTTCAGTCTTCCAATACCAGCTCCGTTTCAGTTGAAATGCGATTGTTATTGCCGGAGTATTTACCAGAAGTTATTTAATGTATGTTCCTGCTGAGTGAATTTGCCTTCTAGGCCCCTTCTTTCACTTGTGTAACAATGTCAGATGTTTTCTGCTCAGAAATGAGCTCCAATTCAGCCAGTTACAGCGCGTGTGGAACAGTGCATTGAAGCCGCTGTGAAACAATGAATTTCTGTTGGTAAATTCCACACGAGTTAATGAGTTAAAGAAACCAAAACCCTTAAGAAATCAGGTTTTTATGGGACACTGAACACATATTTTGATTCAAATGTTATTTACATAGGAACTGAGCTTCGCTTTGTTTACGGTAGGCTCTAAAAAAATAGGTTCCAAACACCCAACCAAAAAACAGCAGCTGCTCATGCACTCAGTCGTTCATGTGTCCCCACACTGGACACTTCCAGTAGTTGTACAACATGTAATAATGGACTCGTCTGTCCTCTGACCGTCATTGATGACTTTGGTTGTGTGAGGGTGAAATGCATCACTCAGCGGCTTTTATACTCTCACATGCCTGCACTCAGTGGCTGCTCCATGAATAATGTGTCATTTCTTTCTGATGGAGATTGTAGTCAGTGGGTTTTTTTAATAAGCAGTATAATTGTGCTGTTCTTGTCTGGAGTGCTTTGGAAGGAGCGATCATGCTTTTGGCACATTTATCAAAGCACAGAAAAAAGAAAATTGTGAAAAAAGAAGGGGGGGGTGGGTTGCTTCTCACACTGGCGGACTAAGTGAACGACACAGTGATAAATTTTCTTGTTAGGAGAAATTACATCCACTAACTTGAGGTACTTCAGCATGAAATTGAAAAAGAAGCATTTCTTCTGAATTTCCATTCTTGATTCAATGAAAGATGTAGATTAGCTCTTTGGAGTGGGGTGAGGTTGCGTGTGGGTGTGTGTGGGGGGGTGATGAACGAGTATGACTTTGGTCATGCTAGGTTCTTATAGACGCCTGTGGAAAGACTCTTGTTTATGGAGGCGGAGTGCGTTCAGGCATCAGAGGGCTGATTACAGCCCATATATCCAAAATAGTGGTGTCTAACAGAGTGATGTCATACAAGAACAACACTGTAGATTCACCGTAGAAGCTTTCAGTGCTTTTAGAAAACAATTTTATAAATAAAATTCTTCTCTCTTTCTTTTTCTTCTTCTACTTCTTCAATGTCTCCCAGTACCCGTTCTCTCCTCTTCTTCCCCCTGCTCTTTCTCAGTCTTGTCTCACTCAATCTGCTCTGTCCCTTATTACATCTTCCCTTCTCCTGCTCTCTTTCTCTCTTTCTCTCTCTCTCTCTCCAATATATCTATATATAGAGATAGAAAGAGAGAGAGAGATTTTATATACATCAAGAGAGTGAGAGAGAGATTCTTTTCCCTACTCCCCATCTTCTCCTTCGTTTAACTTTCTCTCTGTCTCTCTCGTGCTACTTTCTCTGGATGTCTCACTACCTTATATACTCAGTCCTCCTTTTCTTTCTCTCTCTCTCTCTCTCTTTCTCTCTGTCACTATCTTTGTATGTGTGTGTAGCAGCACTGATTGATAGACGCTCCATGTGAGATTGGGAGATAACTGTATCTCATTCGGCTCTTAAAAGGTCAGGCACGTGCTGTAATCGGAATATTCACAAAGCGAGCGCGCGGATCAGGAGTGCGTGCAGTGCGGTAGGGCTTCATAAGCAGCTGGGGCCAGCGCTGACGGAGATGCATTGGCCCTCCGCCGGCTAGATGCAGTGCTATTAACATCGCTGATCTTTGGTGAAGTCGGACACTCATTCAGACAGACTGGAGAGATCCATCACCCTGGCTGGATGATTCCAGCGGCCCACCGCGGTCTAATGACACTCTGACGCTCAGGTAAATGGACTGAAAACAATAGTTTGTCTTCACCTGGAGTGCAGACAAGATCAGCTCGCTCTTGTAACTGTATTTGTTGAACTCTATCTCATTTCATGCTGGCCATTTTTCCCCCACCCAGCGCACCTAGAGTGATAAAGTTGGAGGTTTCTGCTCTCCTCGCTGTACTCCTGCAGGGTTGAGCACATATTTCTTCAGTGAGCAATAAGTTTGACACATTCCGAAAGCGAGCCCACTGCACCACAGCCTCCGAGATCAGATCCACGGTAATTAAGGTTAAGGTATTTACATCTGAGGTCAGAGAGACGCTCGATCGACCCCCCTGGGTAACCCTGTACGAGCAGTGGCTCAGCCATCCCGACTCAGACACACACTATTGACCCACAGATTGAGTGCCTCCATGTGTGTGACCTGGCCATGCTCGCGTACACATGGTCCCCCTGGCACACACACACACATACACACACACACTCAGACACAAAAGCACAAACGTTTCATTTAATAGAGATAGTGACAGAGCATTGTATTGATTTTGTCCCCCAAAATTTCGGCAAAATCACATCTGAAGAAAGTCATTTACACTAGTTTTGTGTGGAATGCTCTATTTTTGAGACACTTACCCGAGTCTGAATTGTTCACAATGATAGGGATTGAAGCCAGACGTTAACTTAATTTCTCTAAAAGTGAATTCACAGAAAAGTATTACAAGAAATATCTATGAATACATTGCTTGACGCCTGAAGCATTGTCTTATAAAAAACTTTGGGCCCTAAAATATTTTTAAAGGACGTGGACCCCTGCCGAAAGGCAAAATAGTTTGAGTAAAACTTATTTTTTCAGATTTAACACAGACTTAATATAAAAAGTTTGACTACATCTGTAGGTACACTGATTGATTATAGATCATATATGAAAGGAATATATTGTGTTGTAGAGACTGTTGCTATCACCGATGCTTTAAAGTCCATCATTTTTCATAATTTACGATTTTGTTCTGTCAGTCTATTTGTTTCAATCTCTATAATTGCCTTATACAGACATTTAAAAACTTGTGAAATTCCCCTTATTATACCTTTAATTGTTTCTACTGCTCAAACACAAACATGTACTTGCACATTTAATCATAAAGTTAATTATACAATGAGTTATGTCTAAATACTGTTTTTACTAATACAGAAATCATGACAAATCTGTTTGCACCCCAAAAACCAAATCATGTAGTCTCTGCACTTTTTACACTAAAGTCCATCATCCTGAAAAGAGCTCATTTTTAATAACAGATGGTTTTGTTAAAACTGGCTTTTAAAGGGTTAAAGCCTTTACTTTTAAGCTGAAATAAGTATGCTTTGCTTGGTAAATGAATAGGTGCTGCAGGCTTTTCTTTCATTCGAAACAAATCTTGTCACTTTAAACTCCCCTGTCTGTGGGAGCCGCTGCGAACGTGGCAGTCGTGTGTATTGGTATTGACATTCAGCACAAACACTTCTTGTTTGGTCGATGCTGCTGAAAGATTGGCGGCTTCTCCCCGTGCAGCTCTTCGCCTCTGGCCGTGTACTTTGGTGTGTGAGCCTCTTAATAAGTGCTTGTCAACAAAGACAAGACCCAAACGGAGCAGCTCGGAAAACAACTTCATTCAGCTGGAACCCTCCAGCTGCTGAGACTAAAGAACCTCCTTCCATGGTGCACTTTACTTTTTTTTCCACTGGCCTCACTCTAAATGAAGTGGAGAGTGCTTTTTCTCTTCCTTTAATGCAACATTTATTAAGAGGTATTCCTCCAACTGTGTGACGCTCATCGGCGTGGAACTGTGAAAAGGAGATGGATCATAATCACTTGAAGGCCAAACGGAGCGGATCAAGTGCACACTAGGACCAAGGGGAAGTGGGCGTTTGCTGAGCGTTTACTCTCTCTCTCTTGCACACTGCCCTTCTTTTTTCTTCTTCCCTTTGTCTTTTCCTCTACGCCTCTTTCTGCCTTTCTGTTCTTCTTGGACTCTTGTACACACGTGTTGATGGTGTAAGTGAAAAGCAGGACTTTCTCTTGCTCTCCTTCCCTTTTTTGAGAGCAGATAGTGCAAGCTCTCAGTGGTGGCTGGTGTAAAGGACTTCTCTTAGAGGAGGCAGATAAAAGAGCAGTGAATGGCCCCGCTCGTCACCTTATCTAAACCCCGCTGCTATACAACAGTTGAAAGTGAGGGCTTTACTAAAGCTGACCGAAGAGAAGAGGGGGATAAATTGAATTTCATAAGTGAGGGAGCAGGCGGGGAGACACACTGAGACAATGTTTCCAGAGAGAGAGCACGAAAAAGACTCTACTAGGGATGGATGATGTGGCAGCGATGTTATGATACTACACCGCCTTTTCTGAGGTGTGCTTAGTTTTAACAGACACAATGCAGACCAAACTTTGATGTCATATTGTAAAAATGCGGTCAGGTTTGGGTTAAAAACATTCATACCTGTCATTGTGATAAACTATATCATAGTATTATTTTTTTATTATTCATTTTGGATATTGTTAGTCTGATGTAACAGTTTGAACATGTGAAAACTTACTGACGAAAAAAAAAAGTTAGTTTGTATTCATGGTTACTCAGTTATTTTTTTTTTTATGTTGAGACATTGCTTTAAGACTTTGCTGAGGACTTTGTGGGGTTTTTTTCTTTTGTGTTTTTTGATCTAACCACAATTTCTGCTATTTTTTTTTGCTAATTTGGGCCATTTTCAACAGAAATATGTAGTTACATCTCTAATCATCAGGCCTGTTTAGTTGGATTTAGTGCAGTGACATATGAAATGACTAAAGCTGGCAATGGCATTAATTGTTTTTGTTGTTCTTTTGGAGCACAGCTAATTCTTTTTGCCTGTTCAAATGTATTAGATATCAGGCCCCTTTTTCGAATTCTCTTTTTAATGAACATACAGTTGGATAGCATTCTTTAAGTACTGGTGATACCCACAATACACTCAGGAAAGCATATCATGAAAATATCGCCCGCCCCTCTGCTATAGCTCCAGTCCAGCAGTGTATAAGACTGATATAGCCCAGAGCTAAACTCTGAATGAGTGTGATTACTCGGTGAGTAATTAGCAGCTGTAACGGTGATTGGGAGGGCAGGGCTTTTTTACTGCCTTTTTTCCATTCTGCTTTATTTGTTGCTGTATTTCTATGGGTTACAGATGTTGTTTTCAGTATGGGGCCCCTACAGTCTAATTCTCTCCACAGGTTGCTGGCAATACTGTAAACTATTATATGTGCTCCATCGCAAAACGTGTGGCGCGTATTTGCAAGAACCATCCATAACAGTGTCTGCAGGAGGCGGGAAGTGTATGAATGTTTGTGGTTGCAGTGAACGATGGAAGGCCGCTCTGTTTGGCCTGTTATTGCTGGCAGGGCTTCCCCAATGAGAGCCTGCCGGAGTCATATACACACACATGCGCACACACACACCACTGTTGGCACAAAGACACATGAACACACACACACATGCACTCACCCTGATGGGCTGAACAGGCACATGTTTTGTCTTCTCGCACTTGGAAAAATAAGTGTGAGGTTACACAATGAGGTAGGATTCTGTTTTCTTTTTTTTTTTCTCTTTTTTTCTTCCTCCCTGCTCTGTTTCTCTCTCCCTCCATTGCTCTCTCCCTCCTATAAATGCACAGCTTCCTGGAGTAGAAATGACTGAATTCATCTCCAATTCACCAGGGAAGGCTGTGCTATGCCTCTCTGTTTACAGTGGCAGAAAGTTAATATAAATTTTCATCAGAAGGGGAAGTTTACACATATGATTCTATTTGTCCTTCATTATTAGCACCTGAGTCTGGCCCGGGGAAGCATAATTGTCTACAGACACAGGCCAAATAGATGCAAGGGAAAGGCAAATAAGCACACCCCAAAATAATTTTATGGTTGTGTGTTACAATCCCTCTCCCTGGGATTCTTAATCTAGAAAATCAATAAACAAGGAGAGAGAGAGAGAGAGGGGAGAGTGTGAGAGAGAGAGAGAGAGAGAGAGAGAAAGATCTGAGAGCATAGAGTGAGAGGGGAATACATAAATAAGAAATGGAGGGATTGAAGGAGCAAGTGGAAGATTGAGAGCGAGAAAGAGAGAATGAAAAAAAGAAGGATATAGAGTGAGGAAAGAAAGAAGGAGCGAAAGTGGTCGAGGCAGCCAGAGCAACACACAGAAGCCCATTGTTCTGCTGGTTAGCTCGCGCTCCATCCCGCACTCGAGGCAGATTCTCCACGGACCAGCCCGTGCACTGCACACTCTGTTGATTTATTGAGTCATACATAAAAATGCTCATTATCCCCACATCCTTTTCTCTTGTCTGGGAAGTGTGACATTTGGCTGGAGAAAAACACACTGAAAAACAGTCTTATTCTACAAAAGCTTAAAAATCTCTCTCTCTGTCTCTCTCTCTCTCTCTCTCCCTCTCTCTCTTTCCTTTACTGGCTACAGTTTTTTTTTCTGGTTGTTTGTTTGCCTCCCTGCCCTTTCATTGCTGAATCATCACCGTAGTTCAGTTTAGAAGACACGAATCGGCCAGAAAAAAAACCTTACAAGGAAGTGAATGAGATGCGAATGAGATGTGTGCATGTTTTGTGCTTATATGAAAAAGAAGTGTATGTGTATTTGTGCACAAATGAATAAAGAAGTGCTTGAATGACTGCACAAAGTTTATTTCTTACTATGAGCTACAGTGCATTGCTGGGTGATATGAAGTTAGAAATGAATAAATTCCCTATATATGTGCAAATTAGGGGCAGATTGCTTTGATTGTTTTTTGTATTAAGGTATGATTAGTATCTGATTTCCTACTTTTTCTCTCCTGATATCATTTTCAATACTTTGTACCAGTACAGTGTTCTATTAAGGGGATTTTTAATTCATAGAAACAAAGTGCATAAACTGAAACATAAAGCAGAGTTTAATTTGCCAAAGCATAGACCTGTCAAACTTACTGTTTTTTTTTTTCTGGGTTCCCTCATATTTTAATATATTCTGTCTGTAGTAAAATATTCTGTGAGGTTTCCCATATTTTTCATCCACAACCCCACCCCTGTCGACAAAATGAGTCCACTCCCACAATGTTGTTGACAACAAACAAATTGGTTAAACAAACTCAACTAAGTCACCAGTCAAAATCATCCCCTCTCCTCTCAGCTAACCTCATTACCAGTCAACAAACAAAGTCATCCCCTACCTGTCAGCAGATAAATAAAACCCTAGAACGTCCAACAAAATCTCCCTTATTTCAAACCCCAATGTTCAGAGGTGTGCCATTGCTCATAACCATGGTCATACAGCAACAATACAGTTTAAGTATTTAAGGTTTGAATTGTTCATGGAAAAATATTTAGTTTTTAAAGGACCGGTAACAGGACAGGCACTGATCCAGTTTGTTGGACTGGACTCCTATTCCAACTCTAATTCCACCATATGTGAGGAGTCAGTGCAGCAGAGGCCGGCAGAGGGCTGAGTCGACTCTGCAAGCCTGATAAGACTGACTCCCACACCTACTGCTACCAGACACACACTTGCTACTCGCATATGTTCAGCCGTACCTCTGTCTTGCCCTCCAGCTCCTGTCATCCGCACGGTGTGTTTAGAAGTGTGTATGGCATGTGTGGAAGTGTGTATTTCATCAACTTCTCAGCTTGTAAGCTGTTTATGAAATCTGTAGCCTGAAGTATGGTTTTATATTCATGAACGGCTTGGCCCTCCATCAAGCCCTTGTGTCCTGAACACACTTACATAACAGATATGGTGTCAATATTTAGGCATGGAGACTAAGGCCCTATCTCTGTCCAGGCCGCCAGCCAGTCAGCGCTGTTTGTTTGCTCAGCTTAAACTGTTTGTCCCTTGTTTTCGGTGGCAGGCATCTTCGGCTGGCTTGATAAAAGGTTTGTGTTTTCTCGTTCAATCTGTTGCTTTCTCTTTCTCTCTCTCTCTGTCTCTCTCTCTTTTTCTCCCCCTCTCTCTCTCTCTCTCACTGTGTGTTTCCCTTCCCAGCAAACAGAGCAGATAAGCAGCTTGACATCCCTGCCCTGTCTGCTGGCCTGGAGATGTTCAAGCTGACAGAATTGTGTTTCACTCCATCTCACCTATATCAAGCATTCACTTTCCCTCACCTGCGTTGTATAAGTACACGTCGCATACAGTACCAATATACTGAGTGTGTGAGCATCATCCTGATAAATTACTTCACATTGCAGCTTTTCGAAGAAAGTTTGAACATTTTAACGTCAAAATCACAATATGATTTTGCAGAATCTTCAGTCATTTGAAACTGAATGAATGGCATGCAATATGAATAATTTATAATGTAACTGTATCATGTATCATCAAAAGTGTTACCTATAGAAGCCAAACCCCATGTACTCCTGCACAGAACAGCAAAATCGCTGTCAACAGCACAAAACTAGCTGTCAATCTGGAACAACATTCAGTGTTCAAGCCTGTAATAATAAAAAAATACTACATTTTTCAGGCAGAGTCACAAAATCTCTGATATTTTAGAGATTTACCTCTAGAAAATGGAAGAAAAATCTAGAAAAATCTAGAAAAAATGCACCTATTAAAAAACTGACAGATTATAGAGAGCCTGTACACAACACCCCAAGTGGATCATAACTGTATAAATGCCAGGGTGTTAATGGTCTAATTAAATGTCAGCCCATTATCTCAGTATGTTATTTACTTTTACCATTTGTACTCCTTCCTAAATAGTTATTTGCTCTTTATTGTTTATAAATTGTGCAACATGGGAATATCCCCAGATGTGTTGATGTTGTGCTTGTGCACAAAACTTGATGACTCTCTCCAATCACACTGACTCTACTTCACGCACATGCGGTATAATAGGTAACGTGATCAATTGTGAAAACAAAGTGTCTTCAGTTTATTTATTACATCTCTTTCTTTCATATCCAGCAGTATTCCTTCCCTGCTGATTACACATTAACTAGCTGCTAAACAGACAGGCTCGTGTTTGCTCATCAGTTCCCGCCTGCCTTCATGGGCCCAGCATTCCTCAGAATCCACATCACTTGGATATATTTCCTTTCTCAAACAAATCAACTTCCTTTGACCCTCAGGAGGTAATTCATCTTGCATGCTATCTCTCCCCTGTTTGTGTTTTCTTTTAATACCTTTAGTCACAGCTATGGAGTCTGTATCTGGCTATTAAAGCGCGGTTTAAGTGGTGGTCTGGAGGAATGGCAACGTGTTTGTAATGATGTGCCAAGCTGCGGCTGACTGCTAATGTATTTCATGCTTGTTTTAGACTTGGGAATGGTCTTACAAAGGTGCATTGTGATGTGTTCCTTATTACTGCTGCATTAAGTGTAAACACAGGCCGTGCAAAGGGATGGTGGAGGGGTTTTGGGGGAGGAGGGCGATAGCTGACATATGTTTCTTTCGTTTGTCTTTCTCTCCCTCTCTCTCCGGTGAGCTCTGCTCGGCTATTAATGTAGCTGGGGAGTGCCTGTGTAAACATTCGTGTTTCTCCCTCCGTTTCGCATAATAGTTGCCCGTATCGGCTTTCTCCTGACCTCGCTATCTGAAACCAATTACAGCAGATCCATTTGGGCTGAATCTTATTTTCATAAGGATCCTGAGCTGCCGCGTGCTTGCGTCCTAGTGTGTGTGGGTGTGTGTGCACATAGGTGTGTGTGTTTGAGTGTATATTAGTGTGCGAGTGTGTTTCTTTTTCTCCAGGTCCTCAGAGATGGATATCAACATCAAATATGTTCCTGAGTGTCTTGTTATTTATGTTCCAGCCAGGGATCTTGAGCTCCTAGCTCTGAGGAATGCAGCACATTGTGCTGTTTATACAATGTGTGCATTAATGGAACAGAGCTGGCATTTCTTGCACACAGCAACACAGGTTTAAATGGACACATCCGCACAGTTTCGGCCTTTTCAGCAAAGTTCTGATGGCCGGCTTACTTTAGCTCTCATTGTTAAAGTTTTGAGGGCATCTGATATGGCTTTGTGTAGGCTTCTGTATGGATTAGAGCAGAGCAGAGAAGCGGCAGTGGCTTCTGCATAGATGTCACTAATGACGACTGTTAAGGGCACATCACTTGATAAGGGGCATTACGATTTCAGAGGGATTTCAGGGCCTCCAAAAGCTGAAAATAATGAAGCTGCCTTCATTCTCTGCCAAATTCTCAAAACTGAGAACACACTCTAATAAGCAGTGTAAGTTGATTGCTTTCCTCTGCCCTCAGCACTTTTGCTTTCTTTTTGGACAAGCCATTAACGGACCCATATCATGGAGTTTCCCTCAATGATTTTTTGTTTTCTATAAAAGAGTGTGATGTAGTGCATACACATGGTTAGTGTTTCAGACCGTACCTTTCACTCCTCAGTCCACTTCTTACATAGAACAAAAAATAATATATTTGCGATGGTTTAGCCCCCATGCTGTCCAGCCCATAAAAACTGAGCTTATTTAATTATATCAGTCTTAAGGACAAAGCAACATAAACAGCCTGTACAGTTTAAGGTGATGACGATATGTCGGGAATTGGTCTTATAAAAATAGATGATTGTTGTTTTGGGTACGTAACGTAATGAATTAACATCAGAGTATAAAATCCATGTATAAAAAGATACGAGTCTGTTAAAGAGTTCTATACTTTTCACTGCACCAGTATCTTATCAAGTGTCATCTTTGACTTTGTCCTTGTTTGCCCGAGGACAGGGAGTCTGTATTGATCCCAGCTCAGATAAACATTTTCCTTCTGTTAATTGTTGTGCCGAGCCCATTAGCCGAGCGCTAAAGCCCCACAATCACAATCAACGCTTGAATGGGCATGAAATCTTCCGCAATTTACAATCTCAACCTTGATTCCTCACCAGTAATGACTTGAGCTGGAGCAAGTTTTGCTGCCGCTCGTAAGTCACTCATGCATCTAAAGGCATCACTTGCACCATAACTAATCAATCAATTCAACATTGAAATGGAAGGACCGGTAAAGCATTCTGAATTCACAGGGTCTGAGATATTTCCAGGCTCAAGGGGGAAAAAAAAACAAGAAGTTGACGATTTATTAGGCCTCAATGACAGTCCTTGTCATTTATTTGGCATTTGGAGACAATGGCAGCATGTGCTTGAGGCTGAAGTGGAGGGAATGTGAAGTGTACAGGCTCTAGTCTCCACCCCTAGTGTCCTCTGAAGAGTAAGGCCACATCAGTGGGCTGTGTGTGTGCATGTGTCTGAGGAGACAGATCGATGCTGTTAGGACCCAGCGCCACTGTGTTGTGTTTGTTTACTGGGGGCTCCTACAGCCTGGCTCCTCCGAGCTGCAGCCAGACAGACAGTGGCAGCTCCTCGCCTCTGTCTTTTCATAATTGATCAGGGGGATGGCTGCCATCCCAGAGGGTTAAGACGTGGCAACTTTTTTTTCTCCCCTTTCTCTCTTTCTCTCATTCTCTCTCTCTCTCTATCTCTCTCTTTCTTTCCCTCTTTTTTCTCTCTTTCTTTCTTTTTCTCACCCCCCCCTTCTCTCTCTTTTTCTCCCTCTCTCCCTCTCCCTGTTTGCTCAGCATCTCAATGTACTAGTTCAAACATTGTTCTCACCAGCTGGCAGAGCGGTGCCATATGCACATCCTGTCAAGGCAGCTGTTGTCATGGATACTGGCAAGCACCAGAAAATAAAACAACCCCTTGATTTCTGCAGGAAGAAGTGTCACTCTTTATCTGAAGCATTTTTTTTTTTTCTACTTTTTTTTTTCTCTCTCGCTCTTCACCTTGTCTCTCTACACTTGAAGCAACACCTGTGAACATATTGTTTTGTTTATTTATTTATTTATTTTAAGTCTATTGTCGCTGGGCTTTTGGGAGTCGTGGTTTGCAGCTGCAGCGGAGAGGCCTATTTCTCCTGCCTTACTGTGCCAGATAATGCTTGAAGAAGTCATAAGAGTGGCCTCACCGTGAGCTTAGCTCTAGATGTGGCTGTAGGTACAGTGCATGGACAACACATTACATCATCCCCCCTGCTTGCCTGCCCTGCCTGCCTGCCATTGTCATCATCTTACTTAAAGAAAGAAAAGCCAGGAAGAAAAACAACCTAGAAGGGATTTTTTTTTGCAGGTTTCATTGCAAGGGCCACATTTGTAACCCTAGGTAGCAGCCCTCCCCTCAGTGAAGGCACAGTAGGCAGTCAGTATGATTAGGCCTAGAAAGCCCATTTTCCCCTTCTCTGCTCATAAGCACCACTAATGCACAGTGTAAAACCCCAGCTCCTTGTTAATTCACTCCTAAGGTAATCTGATGTTGATTTTGTCAACTTTAATTACAGCTTGTAGGAACACTTCACATCGCCTGCCTCTACTTCAAATTGATATTATGAATATGCAAATGGCTGGTAATTTGCAGAGAAGTGGGTATTTCAGTTGAGCACACACTAGACAGGTCAATTCTACTGACGCGCTCTGTGGTTTTTTCACCCCCCACTTCAGGGGTGCTTTAGACAAACTGTATTTATTCTTCATCACGGCTTCCTGGATCATCATGAAAAATGCATCATATTTGCCCGGTATTTCAGGATTCGTCTTAAAACCTAAGGCAGATCAGACTTAGCGGGATCGGTGGTGTCTTCGCAGTTTTCAAACCCGTGTGTCATGCTGTTGGATGGAAGTAAGACCCCAAAAAATCTAATTTTGTTGCCCTCTTCCTCTTCTCTTTTTGCAGGCCCTACAAGCAGCAAGGCAATTACTCTTACAGCAACCAGGCAGTGGCCTGAAGTCTCCAAAGAACAACGACAAACAGCGTCCGCTGCAGGTGAGCAGCTCCTCGCTAATCTCTTAAGTCCATCCATAATACATGGTGCTCTGGAAAAGATTTCCTCTGTTCCACCAGTCTGTTTGATTTGGCAATGTAATTCTGGACTTGTCACTGAAATTCTAAACCTGTCAGGTCTGCCCTTCTCTGAAGCAACACCCGGACACACACACACACACACACACACACTCACACTCACACAAGATACATCACTCTTTACTAAACTTTCTGCTGTCCGTTTGAGCACTCCCTCCATTCTTTTAGGCTTTCTGAGACAGATGTTTTCACCTCATGTCCTACTGTGGATGTACAGCAACATCCACAGGAGGCAGTCAGAAAAACGTACTTGCTCAAAAGGAATGAACAATAATTTTTCGTGTCACATACACACTGTGGCATGGAATCACACACAGTGATGCTGTTGTACATGATTTTATTAAGCTTTCCTGCCCTTAACATCAATCGACAGACAGCTTTAACGCACAAGAGCATCATTACGAATGGTGGCCTGCTGAAGACCTGCCTACACTATATTGTATTCTAAGTAGCTGCCATTTGAACTCCTCCAAGATAATTTGCCCTTCTGATTCCAGCTGCGCTCTATTTCTGTTGTCAGTGATTTGGTAAAGGTCATGGTTGCACTGTGCATGATGCATTCCCATCGTACCAGAGCTGTTTACTCCTACCCTGTCAGGGAAACTTATTAGGCCATTTATCTCACATCTTCGCAATGCAAATGCAGCATTCGCTTCCTGCTTGATATTATGTAAGCACTTGACATCTGCCAGGCTGTGTATTTTTCGGTTCAAACGGAAGTGCAAGTGTGCGTGCTCTCCTCTCTGATAATAAGTGCTATCAGGGAGCAGTGGTTTACCTCATTAGTACTCTGTGCATTTAATTAAAGAAAGGGAAAATTGGCGTTAACCCTCATCGTTAATATTTTCACAGAGTATAACAATGGCGACACCTTCAGTTGGAGTCACACCCCTGTGTATCTAATTATGTAGTGGCAAAAGATAAGCTCGGCGAACGAGTGCCGACAGACCTTCTTGCTGGAATCAGTCAAATCAGTTCTTTTCTGAATGTTAATAAGACTTATCACGACAAATATGCAACTTGTATGAGAGAATTCATAACTTCCTCCTTTTCCTTCAAGAGCAAGACATTAGTTGTAAAACAAAGTCTAGCAGGACGCAGTATTGAATATGCTGAGCCTATTGAATTTTCCCAGCCCTCTGTATACTTAGAGAATGGATTCCCGGCACTCTCCGTGACTGCAAATTGCCACATGTTCGGCACAGTACTTTAGATGAGAGAAGGGCGATATTGGCTGAGGAAAGTCTGTGATAACTGTCGGCCCAGGACTGAGGCTCCGACTCTAATAACACTAGAGAATAGTAAATATTGAATATTTACATTTGCTTACTCTATCCTTGCCTTGTGTTAGCCATATGAATCAATATGAATCAGGGGCTTGTTGAGTCATGTCTAACAGCCTGTAGTTAATCAGTGCTGTTGGACCATCCTCATGTTTAGGTATTAATTGACAGAAGGTCTTGGGAAGTGTACACTTTTGGGCAGTATTTGTGTGCCCTTTTTGAAATTTTCCAGCTTTTTCTTCATTTTTCCATTGATCAGCATCTTGGACTGTAAAACACTCGACTCCTCGCTCAGTAGTGCTCAAGCACCCTGCTTGATTGGCTCCTCATTCCAGTAAGCGAGAACCCGTTTACACCCGACACTGACAAATCCTGCCGTTTTCCTTGCAGGAGGAAAGGGAAACGATCCATACATCATGCCGTATAAATTATTTACCACACTAGCATCTAAGTGCTGCGGCGTGCAGTTTTAATTACTTGCATTAGTGTCTAAAGGCTCTCGCCTGACTAATTCTATCCGTTGCCTCATCTGAGGCTGTTGACGTGCACACAAGCTGCTTTTCCACATTTGCGTAATGTGACAGGTCTATTATTACCCAGTAAGCCCACGGGAGCACTCAATAAACACCTATTTCTCTCCCGTAAATCCCCGTGCCTTCGCCACACTGCTTACAAGGATTTCCCAAGGCACACAACAGCCCTCTCGCGTCTCTGCGCCTCTTTCTCCCTCCGCATGGCAATATCTCCACCGCATTTTATACACTGACATTTAAAACACAAATAAAGGAGCAGCGAGGACGAAAGGGAAGGCGGATTACAGCCAGCTCTTGCGCCTGACAATCGTGTCTCACCGCCACCCCCCTCCTTTTCTTTCCCGATGAGCTCAGTTGTCATTCTGCATCTCTAAGCTGCATGTTAGTTTGTTTGTTTGCCATTGTCAGCCTCCACTCTTCTGTCAGTGCATGCAGGCCACATAATCGCCTCATCCTGGTGGCAGAATGGGCATTTAACAGAGTTGAAACAGCTGCCGGAGCTCAGCGTAGACACATGCAAGGTGCACACTGAATGAGAATGGCGAGAAAAACGCAGGCTGAGCAAACACAGAGCTTGCCATGCCAATATGCATGCATGTTTAGGGGTGGTGTGTTCAAGCACAGCCATCTAGATGTCAGAGCGGAGTGTAAAGAGGGAGCATTGACCCCTGCCCTGTGGTCAGAGCAGGGCCTTGGAGTGCTAGGGAAGCATTAACTAGTCAGAGGAAAACAATGGGAGCATGAACAAAAGCGGTTTGAGCCTCAGCACCCACGGACATGCCACAAGCGCAGCACAAATAGCCACAGGCCTGCAAGGGACAGCGTTTCCATGGATGAAAGAAAGCGCTTCTGGATATGCTGACCTTTGGTGTACTCCAGGTCCAGTACTCTCTAAGCAAATGCAGCTTATATGCAGAGAAAAAAAAGACCCTTCTCTTAACTCTCAGTCGATACTTTCTGCACTTTTCTCCCTGTGCACCCAGCTGGAGGGGGGCTGCATCAGGCCCAGTGGTTGGCATGGTTTTCTGGATGAAAGGAGAGTACAGGGACGAGAGATAGCCCACCCAATCACACCGTGAGCACTGGGCCATCCTCAGGGTGTCACCGTTTTAAAGGTCACCGGCGCACACATCTCATCAAAAGCGCCACATTCCTGCGCCATGTTCCTTAAAATTCATCTACTTAGCCTGCCAACTGGAACCGTGCGAAAAAGCCAGCCGAATTTATAGAGAGACATATGCTCCTACATTAACATTTATTATTAACTCGGCTTCCCCTAGTGGAATCACAAAGAGAAATGGAGAAACGAGCAGTTATTGTAGAGGAAAGAAAAGACTTACATGGGGGACCTTTGGCGTGTTAAAAGTGTGTCGGCATATTTCTCTCTTGGACACCTTCGGTTATTGCCTTTGTAACCAGAAAACAACCTTTTTTTCCTCCTCGTCTTTCCTGGCTGGGTAAATTGCAGGGGACAGCACACAGGATTCATCATTGTGATGCAAAAGAAGTTGGAGTATAACCCTAAGGCTAGAGGTAGGGAGAAGACGGGGAGGAAAAAAAAAAGAGAGTGCCACAGCGCTTTGATGTAGCAGCAACAAATTTACCTTCTGACAGAAGATTCATGGGAGCAATAAACGAGTTCTAGCAGCCCTTACACATGCAATCTGATTACTCTGGCCAGGGTGTTAATTGGATCCTAACTGGCAGATCTGATATGTGTAGCACCAGTGGAGGGAAGTCTTTCCAAGTGATGAACTAGAATTCGCCGAGCTGCTTGAAGCTTGTGTAATTTACTGCATGTCATTTGATGAGGCGCTGGATCCGATGGAGTCCCTATTACCTGTGACATCAGAGCGAGAGAGAGAGAGAGAAAAGTGAGCGAGAGACAGAGAGAGAGAAAGAGGAAGACAGAGACAGAGAAAAAGAGAGAGAGAGAGAGACAGAGAGAGAAGGGGCCACAAATTCTTTGCTAATGTTTAAAAATACACCCATTTAATTATGGTAGTGCGGACATGATTTTTTTAAATAAATTGAATTTAAAAGTCCTTAAAAATCCATACAATAGCTCGCAAGTATTCTTCACTTCATCTCGCATGGCTCAAGATCAAGAGCACTTGTTAGACTAGCCGCGGTGCATTCATATTTGAAAGATTTTTTCCTTCAATTCCTTACATTACTTTATCTCCGCTTTCTTTCCGAGCTCTTTAAGGCTCATTATGGCTTCCTGGAAAGCGCAGGCAGGCTCAGCACAGACGTCTCCATCTGTAGTACAACGTGTGTGATCCTTCCCTGTATTGATGGAAATGAAAGCATGATTATCTACATGGAGATAAATCTTTGCGGAGGGTCTATTGTATCACCATTACCCCTCCAGCTCTTCTAATGGACCACTACATCCACTTTATCATCGCTTTAAATGCATTACACTTCCCATAGTGTGTTGCTGAACTGCAAAATAAATTGATTCGGGAAAAACGTTCCTGTAATCTACTTAACTCTGGTACCGAGGATCATTCACATTGATCCCCTAATCCGAATGATCTTTCTCTTTGTGTGGTAGATTGAGGGAGTCATTGTAAAGGGATGTGAAAGACTGTACACTACCATTCAAAACTCTACAAGTCTAGTGTTTTCAATAATATTAAACCCAATATGTTGAATAGGCATGTACTCCTCAACGTTTGATTCAGCTAATCTGTAGGAAGCTGTAAAAGAATAAAGACATTTTCAAAACTTTCAGAATTTTGAATAAGAAAGCTTTACATTGCTGAAACATTGAAAGAACATTAAAAACAGTATGCAATATGTTTATATTCAGAGTGATTGAACAGCCTTAGTATCCAGAAATAGATCATTGCATTAGATTATTTCGAATTTAATAACTTCTTGGTGTCTCCCAGAAAATATAGAAAAAACTTCATGTGTATTGAGTATAATATTTCAATCTGCATTATGGAAGTTAATCAAAAGAAAGAAAAAAAATTAAATGATTCCAAACAGTTGAACAGTGGTGTATGTTACATTTGGAGCTTCACTGGCCACTGCTGCTGTACCTTGTTGGCTCCTCACTGAAGCGGGTCCTCTATCAATAAAGCCTTGGTTGGCAGGGCTATTAATTGCAGTGTGAATTAGTAGTGTCAGCTCAGCAGAAGCAGAGGGGTCAGCCTGAGTGTTCTGTGGTGGTCCGACTTTAGGACTTGTCGTCCCTCCGGAGTCTGGGATTGAGATGAATTAGCGAGTGTGGAATCCCACTCTCTCTTCTCCACTGTTTCTCTCCCTTGCGTTCTCTCCACATTCTCTGATCAAACCCAGGCTTTTACACCTTAATTAACACAGAGCCACTCGCTGCCAAGCAGCTGAAGTAATTACCAGCCCACGCCCCTCCATTTCTCATTTTATTTATCTTAACAGTATCTGTGGCGAGTGTCGCCATCGTCCCCTCCTCTGAAGTGGCCACATTATTCATCCCATTCACCAGCCTGCCGTCCTATTCCACACATCTGATCTAGGTCTTTCTTTGCTTAGACTGTGAGTGGAGCGGAAATGGTGAATTGACTTGCTTTGCACCAACTGTTTTGTCTCTAACCCTGACTGCATATCCAACTCCTGATAATCTGACAAAATGTTCCCGGCTGTTATAATTGAGGTAAATCAGTAGTACCAATATTGTGAGTCTTTTTCGAACTTGCGGGAGAGAAGTGAAGAACACTTTGGAATGGGGATCACACTGCACAGCTCCTAATAAGAGGGACTGAGACTTTGTCTCGGTCTTGCCTATGCATGCCTCAGGTACAAAGTGGAACACGGCACTCTGGATTTGGTGTCTATACCAAATAATTTCATTGTTTGAGGTGTCTTCCATAGCTGCCTAACCTGAGGTGACGTTTCAACCAGCTGTGACTGAAGTACCACGTAGTAATCAATTTTTAAAATAACCCTTCTAAAGAACACATTTTACCACACTTGTGTATTTATGTTTAGGCATTATATTTTTTAACCTTGTTAAGCATTTGATACTGTTGTCCTTCTCTACTAGCTATGAAGCTGCCTGTATAATCTCCATGTCCTTTTTCAGTTTTCTTTGCACACTGTGCCTCATTTCTAATGCTGTGCAAGAGAACCATTTAAGAATTGCCTGCGAAGACAACCGTTCTCAGAGAAAGAAAACGTAAGAGAGAGAGAAAATTAAAGGCATTTATAGCGATAGTTCACCCAAAAATGAAAATTTGATGTTTATTTGCTTACCCCCAGGGCATCCAAGTCGAAGGTGACTTTT
>JBBKCR010000122.1:20264815-20278558 GCA_037577295.1 Ladigesia roloffi | reverse complement strand
GATTACACCCCGTGGCTCGTGATGACACATTGATGTCTTAAGACATGAAATGATCGTTTTTTGTGAGAAACTGAACAAGTATTTATATCATTTTTTTACCGATGAAATACGACCGTCTCGAGTTAGGATACACAAACGCCGGAATCTCTGTGCTCTGTGTAAACAACGAGTGACGTGTTCATGCCACAGATCACTTACGGCGTTTGCGTAACCGATCGTTTCATGTCTTAAGACATCAAGGTGTCGTCACGAGCCACAGGGTGTAATCGGGACTTGTCTGTGCATGTTTTTTTACTTTGAAAGGCCCATCCACTAACCCTAACCTTCGACTTGGATGCCCTGGTGGTAAGCAAATAAACATCAAATTTTCATTTTTGGGTGAACTATCGCTTTAAATATAGTGAGGAGCCCATAAAGATGTGCTAGTTCTTCATGAGGACACATCACACGGCCAATTTGGAGCTCTTTGTTGTGCACTTTCTTTTAGGGGCAGAAGCACATAGCTCTAGAGAGCAGTTCAGTGGATATCATCTGGCTTGCTTTTATTCTATTCTTTTTGCCTGGAAATACACATTTTTGACCACATTATAGCAGTAGCCATTCAGAAAGACTCCAAACACAGAGTAAAGTATAGTAGACTTGCCTTTGGATCCTTGTCTTTATTACTTTGTCAGTGAAAGGAGTCTGTAATCAGTGTACCCAGCCAAGGTCTCAAGTGGGGGGCTGATTTTATATGATTCTTTAAGAATCCTATTTGTCCTGACTGTGTGGTAATAGAATTTTGGCTGCACCGCTGGGGGGGAAGGGGTCCTTTTGTTGACTATCATGGTGGTACTCTTGGTGTGCCGTCTGCACAGGAGAGCCACCTATTGTCTGTGGCTGTTTACCGCTCACCCCTTTCTGTAAATGCTCATTAATTTTGTCCCTTCTCTGCAAAATCATTTCCAGGAGAGGCAATTCAGCCTCTGTTCCTTTCAATTCACCCGACTTGTCAATCATCCCCTGGTGCAGTATCCAGCGGAATGGAGGTGTTATATTCCGCCAATTATCATGTCATATACTCGAAAATGTAAATGAACGTGTGTGTAAAATTAAATTTATGGGTTGTCAGTGAAGAATAAGAACCAGGAGAGCAATTACTTATCTGCTTTCATCTTTCAAGCTCTGATACATCAGGCAGAAAACCACGCCATTAAATGCTGGAATTAGCATTGTGCAGGGCTCGCGGTGAATGGGCCGAGGCCCTCCACTTTGCCTTTCTCCTCTCGCCTCTTTTTGTTTGGAAGAGCGATGAAATGAAGATGATTATCATCCATCTCCCCACTAAAAAGCTAATGAAAGGCTGAAAGGCGCTTCCTGACTTCATTTGTTTGCTGTTTTCTCTCTCCCTTTGTCAGGACGGGCTTCTTGCTCACTGCCTCTGAAACGATTAGGAATCACATGCTTTCAGGCTCCTGTTTTTAACGCACGTAATCGGACCGGATAGATAAATAAACTAATACTGCATTGTGCTTGAAATTTACATGTTTATTGTATTCAGTGGACTGTAGAGCCACCAAGGTTTCTTTTGTTATTCACCAAAAGCTCATTTAAATAGACAAATAATGAGCGTAATGAGAACATCTCCTCTTGCGTTTCTGCGCTTTGGTCTTTGTATTGTCATTTAGTCCAACGCAGAACCCCGCTTGAACCTGGGGGTAATTACACATCACAAATGTGTCTTAAGGTTTAATAACATTGAAGGTGTAAGCATACATTTGCATAATTACATGCAGCTGTTTAATTTGTGACTTTGTTGCTTTGTTCTTTGTTTTATTTTTTTTCCTCTTTCTCTCCCATCACTATCTCTTCCCCTAGAGTGTTAGAGTAAGTGTGTGTGTTGTCTAGCTGTGTGTGTGTGTGTTCTCTGGCTCTCTGTGTGTGTCAGTTCTTCCATGGCAGAGCTTGTTGAGTTTTGGGGCCAGTCTAATGAAGAATGGTGCTTGGATTTGTTTGAATATGAATATGAATGTGCAGTGAGAATAGAGTGTGACCTTCAGCTGTGCGACTCAGTTCATCAGGATTAGTCAAGCTGGGCGATCAGGAGCGCTAATGCATAATGACTTCTAAAATGAAAAATGTGTAGTGACCATGCAAATGTCTCTGCTAATCAAAGAGGGGAACCTGAGCCAGGGCGAGCGAGGAGAGCAAAACAAGGACGTGTCAAGGCCCCGAGAGCTCGGATGTATGGAAAGCAATCAAGCAGCTTGATTAGCCGGCATGAGAAGCACCCGTGTCTCCACAGCCCCCTGACACACACCCACACTCCAAACCTTGCACCAGCCTGACACCTCAGAGTCCACCAAAATAGCCAACAACTGGCTATCTGCTTTTTAAACAAACAAAAAACCCCGCAAAAATTCACTTATTATTAGAATAGAAACACTTTTAAATGGCAACTATCTAGGAGAAGAGGAGAAGAATAAATGGTCTGTTTCTAGCATGCAACAAGTAATTTTGGAAAATTCTTCAATAACATTTTGCACAGTGTAAAGGAAAGTTACATTTGGGTGACAGGGATGAAAGAAACAGTTTTAAAAGTTACTAGATCTAACCACATTTCTAGATCTACATCCAACATTTATTGGATAATCATGACAAACTCTAAATAAAGAAGTTAATTTGATTGCACAGTCTGTCTAGTAGCTTAGACATTCAGTTACAGTATAGCTGTAAAAAGCTATAAAAAGAAAAATAAAGTACAAGCTTTCACACAAATTGTAATACTGTGCATCTTTCAAGAGACACTGCACGTATTTGTTGACATTAAAGCCATAAGTTACTTGAATTACCACAGTTAAAGGGTAGATTTTAAATGCTAAGTAGCTCACTAAACATCAGTAAGTCGCTAGTGAAGTAACTGTGGTTTGTGTGGTTGTGTAAAGTCAGCTGGCATTTTGTAAGTAAGAATATAAAAATTTGAACTAATGTCTTGCTAATCATGCAAAAGAAAGACATTTCTACCTTTAAAGTCTGTATCCTGGTCTCTCCATGCAGCATAAACATGCTTAGCACAAAGGCTTTCTTTATTCTCTGTGCTTGGTGTTAGACTCTGGAGGAAGAACTGAGAATTAATTTAGGGGTTTTCTTCACGTCCTCCCGCCGATTCACATGCAGGAAGTGTGCAATACGCAGAAAAAAGTTGGAACCACTTGCTCGGTTGTTCTGTTTGTGAAGTCACTTCTGTCTATTGAGAAATGCTCTGCAAAAATACATTCTTAGGTTTGTTTTCTCACTTCTACACAAAACGTTCTCTCCACACAGTTTGACAGCTGGTATTTTAATGATTCTTATCAACAAAAAATGACATGATTTTTTTAATGACATCTTGATGAGGAATTTTGCCTCTGGCTGCTTTTGTGTCTAAGTGCAAACCTGAGAATGTTCTGTATGCATTTCGAAGCGACTGGTAATTCCGCTCAGCTACTTATAAACAGAAGATGCTGGAGCTCTACATCACAGTGAGTTTTTTCACACAGAGAAAAGAAGCTTTCAGTTTGTCTGTCTTCACTCTCTACCTCTACAGGCCAAGTGCTCCTGCTGTCTAGTAGAGATGTGTAGTGCTGGGAATGCCTGAGGGAGTTCAAAGGTTCAGCTAATTAAGGTCCTCTACTATTTAAAGTGCCATGCTTTTCCCATTGTGGGAACTGACAAAAAATCTAAAAACACACACAGCACAGCACGCATCCAGCTTGCTGTTCAGAGCGTTCGAGCAAGAGGGATGTAGTGGTACTTCAGCCTTGCTCACATGCACCAGTGAATAGAAGGAGAAATAGGACTCCATCGCTCTCTCTTTCTCTCTCTCTCTCTCTCTCTCTCTCTCTCACACACTCTGTCTATCTCTCTTTCTCTCGCTATCTCCAGGTGCCGGTGTCAGTGGCCATGATGAGTCCGCAGGTCATCACCCCCCAGCAGATGCAGCAGATCCTCCAGCAGCAGGTTCTCTCTCCTCAGCAGCTCCAGGCTCTTCTACAGCAGCAGCAGGCAGTCATGCTGCAGCAGGTACCCACACATACAAACACACACACACACACACACACACACTTAAACACAATGGAACAATATGTTAAATAATCTATATAATCGCCTATGCACTATTTCCAACAACTTTGCTTCACATCCAAACAGAGGTAAACACATCCTTTCTGTCCTGCTCCTGTCCTTGACATTGAATGAGGGAAACAATAATGGACAGGCGTATAATTAGGTGTTTTCAGTAGGGACGTTTTTCAGGGACAGACTGAGCACAGACATAAGCAAGGCTGACAGGAGAGACTTCAGCAAGCGTAAGCATCAGTCACCGGGCCACATGGAACACGGCCAGCCTTTAACTTCTTAAACTTTAGTATTTAGCGATTCATTTTTTGACTTGCTGTACGATGATTTTATCATTGATAAGGAATGTTGTTAGCATGAAAATCACTAATGAATTTCTCCGGAAGGAAATGTAGTTAGTACACCTGTGTGTGTGTGTGTGTGTGTCTTTTTTATTTCATATTTGCATGAAGCCAAACTGCCACAATTTAGTTTTCTCCCACTGGTTTAAGGGTACATAAGGAGCATCAGCCAAACAGAGATATTCCAATAACTCATATTTAAAGCCTGACCCTAAATATGACCAGAACTTTTCCATTTTATAGTAGAAGCATGGGCCCCTGAAAGTTTAGGGGGTTAAAATCACTTTTGATCATGTTAGCATAACCCTAGCTTTATTAGCTTTGCTCTTTTAATGAAGTCTGTATTGAGACATATCCTGCTAAAATCTAAACATTCATATTTCTAGTGGGGCTCCTAAGGCCAGCTCTCTATGGAGGCAAGCAAAAGTGTGTTAAACGCATTAATTCACAGTGATGAATCTGCTCCTCTGTGTGTGCTGTATTCACTTCAGCATTTCACTGCCTGTCAAGGCATCAAGAGGAGAAATATATAGTGCAGGTGATTAATCGGTCCTCCTGCAGTATCGTGCAGGCACATTCAAAGCCCATATGGAGAAATGCGAGGGGAAGTGCTAGTCTGCGACTCTCACCCTCAGAGCCAAGATTATTTATGAGCACACAGCAGTGCTTTCAGGCCTGTTGTGTGGCCACAGTAGCCCAGCGCTGGCCACAGATGTGTTTGGCCAATTGTTATTCAGCTGTCAGGAACTTTGGGAACTCCATGACTCTCAATTAACTCAGTTTGGCTGGTTATGTTATTTATTGTGTGCACCCACTAAGCCTGCTATTATAGCCTTTTTTTATTGTCTATTTCAAAAGGAGCCACAAGATAGGCCCAACCCAGCTGGCATTCGCCCGACCTTAAACGTTTAAATGTGGTTGAAGTAATGTCAGTTTATGAAAAAACATTCATTCAACGTCAAAACAACGTTGAATACCAAATGGTTGAAATGGTGTTGTTAGCTAACTATGGATTGAACATAGAAATATAAATAAATGAATTGTAGGTCAAATCTACGTTGGATTGACGTTGCTATTTCGAGTAAAACAGGCAGCAATTTTTGTTCCGTAGATCAGCTGAATGCAAAAACAGACACAAAAAACAAAGTGCAGTCTGATGAGTATAAGAATTCAAATCATCATACCAAAGAGCTGAGCCAAAGAATATAATCCAAATAGTAGCAGTCCAGAATAGCGAACCAAATCAGCGAACAGAGCAAAGGGGCATGACAGGAATCAAAATTGAGAAATGAGGGGCAGGGAATATCAAAGCCGACCAATCAAACAACAGGAGACAACAAACACACTGTATCCAGGGATACACTGGAAATACCTCACAAATCTGAAGGCAGAAGTCTGAGTAAGGTAATCAGAACTCAGGTGAATTAGGTCTAAGCATTAGGAATCATTTTGGAGAAGAGAGGCTGAGTCTTGTGTTAATGTTCTGATGGATCTGACACATCTGAAACCATTATTTACTAAATAAATGACTTTGTGTCCACAGCAACACTTGCAGGAGTTCTACAAGAAGCAGCAAGAGCAGCTGCACCTCCAGCTTCTACAGCAGCAGCATCCCAGTAAACAGGCAAAAGAGGTACTTCATGGGATCATACACTTATACATGCATATTCACACAAAAGTATACTGGTATTTTGAATGTGTGTGTGAGGAGCCATGCAGAAGCATGAGGAAAGTGTTTTAGGTTTTATGTTTCTTAAAATGAACTTTTAAAAACGTTACTCTTTTAGTTTCTAAAAATGGCAGTTGGAGTCAACTCTGGAATAGGGACCGTTTCTATGGAGATTTTTCCTGTAGAAATGGACAGATAAACTGTTGACGTACAAATACTCTGATGGGCCTGCACATTGGCTTCTATTATAAGAGTGTGACTTCGCTTTTTCATTTCACTTACCAAGCACAAGGAGCACAGGCATCAGAATCCTTGCCCAGCGAACATGACCACATGCTGCAAATGCATTACTTCAGAAAACACTGAAATATTCCTTTATATGCAGGAAGATCTAGTCCTGTCCAGCTTATTTGCTGAGCAGTAAAGCTGGTTCTGCTGACTCCATGGAATGTTGGAAGGAGTCACTCTTCTTTTATGTTAAAGCTAACTTTGTAGGAAAAGTCCATACAGAGAGTGTGCTCTAATGGCTGCTAAGAAAGCTCCACACTGACAGGACTAGCGTGGTGGACAGACGCGGGGCTTTGGCAGGTGTCAGGCTGGCGGAGGATGCCGAGCGAGAGTGCTGTTAAAGGCCCTGCGTAGCGCGGGACGGGACAGGATCCACTGATTAATGAAGCACCGCCGCAGGTTCGGGCCGGCGAGCCGAAAAAGTTCGACCACAACACACTCATAAATCACGCTGACAGTCAGTTCACAGACCAGTCTGACAGACAGAGAGAGAGAGACAGAGACAGAGCAAGAGAGAGAGACTGTGAGGAGCTCAGACACAGAGGGAAAGGCATCAGACATATAGCACAGTGGGAGGGGGTGGGACAAATCCAAACAAAACGTGTTGAAGCAGTTAAATTGATCAGCTAGGTAAAGCACCCTCCCCCTCCTTCGCCTGTCTCTTCCCGTGGCCCATTATGCAGGGCCTACAGGAAGCAGGCCTGACCTCCCGGAGGCTTTGTTTCTGTTTGGATTTGTGAATAGAATTTTTGCAGGCCTCCACCATCAAATATGGAATAGAAATTGCTCCCTTATTTCTCCTGAGACGCCAGGGCCAATTCACATAGCTTGCTCCATTATGCAGGCTGTTTTCCAGTGAGCGCTTCACAAGTTTTTGCCCCCTCTCTATACCTCTTTGCTTTCTCCCTCTCTTTTCCCCTCCCTCTTCTCTCTTTCCTAAAACTAAAAGAGAAAGGTCTTCCTCAGCAGTAAGTGTGTCCAAGGCTCAAGCTGATGTGTGAGATGTTGAAGGGCTCCTCTGGGGCGTGCTCTACTCCACTCGCTCTTGTAATTCCTGGAAGTTAGACTTTTCTCCTGTAATGGGGTCCATTTTTTTGCTCTGCCTTTGACTGAGTATTTGGTTGTAATATATTCTGACAGCAGAAGAGCAAGAGAGAGAGAGATGGATAGAGAGAGAGAAAGCTGAGCTTTGCAGGGTGTCTATGGAAATATTTTGATAGATCCCAGTTTACTAATAGACCTCAGGAGACCATGCCCATAGTCCACTGAGAGGCAAAATTTTGGATATTTTTAAAAGAGGCCCCTCTTTGGCAGTGAACTAAGTTCACAGGACAAAGAAACTCTGTATAATGATACATTTTGACAGATACAATACATAGGACATAGAAATGATAGACTTTCACAGACAGGTATTTCTGATTTATAAGTCATATACAGACTAACTCAAAATATAAGGATGTTTTTCAGCCTCTGCTAGATGTACCCTAATTTTTTAGTGTTTTAGACTCTTCCTAATTTATTGTTTTATGTTTGTGAACAAAGCTATGCGTCATACTCTGTGGCTACGCTTTGGTCACATTGAGCTTGCGTTGTTTTTCTGCTGTTGCCTGCCACTGCTGTTGTTGTTTTTGTTGTTGTTGTTGTTGTTTTGCTCTAGCTTATGCAAGAGGCAGACTAAGCTGGCAGTAAACAAGGCTGGGGGAGGGGGAGCAGGGGGCTGGCTGTTCTCTCTCTCTCTCTCTCTCTCTCTCTCTCTCTCTGCCTCTCTCTCCCTGCAGCCCCATAATCTGTAATAGACCATTAGAAATGCAAGACAATTAGCTCTCAGCAACTGGGGGAGGAGACTTACCCCTTAACCCACTCTCTGTCGTATTATACACTATACACTCCCACAGGCGCTCAGAGAGAGAGATAGAGAGAGAGAGAGAGAGAGAGAAAAAGTGAGAGAGATGGAGGGAGAAAGAGAGAGATAAAAAGGAAGCAAAGGGAAGAACAGTGGCATTGTCACATGTATGGCATGCACACACTTTCTTGTTAATGTGTGTGATTTGTGTGTGTGTGTGTGCTCTGTCTCTGTCTCTTTCACTATAGCAACAGCAGCAGCAGCAGCATCAGCAGCAGTTAGCAGCACAGCAGCTGGTGTTTCAACAGCAGCTCCTGCAGATGCAGCAGCTCCAGCAGCAGCAGCACCTGCTTAACATGCAGCGGCAAGGCCTGCTCACTCTGCCCCCGGGCCCAGGACAGCCCACCATTCCAGGACAGAGCCTACCACCAGGTAAAACCCCATGCAGGGCTTCCGCTAGCATCACGTGACTGACACTCACATGCTCTGTCTGTACATAGCTTTCTGCTCACCTCACTCTACCCTCCCTCTATCTCCTGTTCTCTCTGTGTTCTGTCTTAACCTTCTCTGACTGCTCTCACTCCTCTGTTGTCCTCCTCTTTCTGAAATCTCTCTCTGTTTTACTGTCTCTGTTTTGACTTTTTTCCTCTCTGAATCTCTCTCTGTCTCTCTCTTTCTCTCTATCTCTCTCTATCTCTCATTCCCTCGCTAATTGTATATCTCTCCTTATATTTTCATTTTCCTTTCCCTGCTGGTCTGTCAGATTCACACTGTCTCTTTATTCATTTCTCATCTTTTTTATTTCTTCCTGCTTTTATGTCATCTTATACTCTCACTTACCCTTTACTGCTGTCATTCTTCTCATTTTTCCTCTTCTCCTTTAGTTCTGTCTCTTCATTTTTCACTTATCTTTATGTACCTCCAACCTTTCTTTCTTTCTCTCTCTCTCTCTCTCTTTCTCTCTCTCTCTCTCTCTCTATCCCTCCCTCCCTCCTTTTCCTCTCTCAGGGCTGGTGCCTGTGTCTCTGTGCTTGTTGTTCTCTCTCTGCCTCTCTCTCCCCTCCTCCCTCCCTGGTGTTGTTGTTGTTGTTGTTTACTGCCTTGCAGTGCGAGCCCAGAGAGGAGAAGACGAAGAGCCGTTGCCATTTGCTTTTGCTGGGAATATGCACCTGGTGCTACAGTGGTTACCAAAATGGCGCTGGATAACAATAGTGGCGAAATGGCTCTTAATTGCAGTGCTGTTGGGATATTTTGGAGTAGAAATGTTGTTGTCTCAACTGAGGGATTACATGATGATATGATTTTGCAGACAGAAGCTTGTTTGTAAAGGTGTAATCATGGCTAGATGAGTCTTCGCACTGCTGGCAGAGTCTGACAGACCGGCACTTTTTGGATTCTGTATTTAAAGTGGAGAGCAAACAAGAGATGAGCACCCGGGTGGATCTAACTCCAGTCTATCTGCAGATGCTTAAAAAAGACCATGGAGTTCTGGCAACTTTCAATGGAGAGAGATTGACTCAGCAGAACAGCTCAGGTCCATCTACTCAACTTGCAGTGCTCATTTTACTGTATGTTTTACATGGAGTCTGTGGAAGAGGATTGGAACTAGCGGCAGTTAGAGGAGGTGATCGTACATGTCCAAATGGATTTAACTAAACTTGAGTGTTGTGTTTGTGTGTGTGTGTGTGTGTTCTCCAGCTGGCCTGAGCCCAGCCGAGCTCCAGCAGTTGTGGAAGGACGTGGCTAGCAGCCACACCATGGAGGATAATGGTCTAAAACACAGCGGCCTGGACCTCAGCACCAACAACTCTTCCTCCAATACCTCCTCCAACACCTCCAAAGCTTCTCCACCCATCTCCCACCACCCCATCTCCAATGGCCAGTCCCCAGCCCTCAACAACCGCAGAGAAAGGTAATTCTTCATGCATGTACACACAAGTACATTTACACAGAAACAAGCCTACATGTGATGTGCTTGCGCCTACATAGAAATCACGTGCTGACATTTTCTCTCACATCTTCCTTCGGGGCATTCACACACAAACAGTGCAACTTATTTATGTATAAATACAGCACATACTTACAAACACAGACCACAGACACACATTTAAACTACTTTTCATGTGAGACATCATCTGATGTGTGAAAAAAACGCCTGTATTTGTCCTCGTTTAGAACTTGAAAGACATTTTTTTCCTAAAGGGGAGCATGATATTTTCTTGTTTGTTTGCTTGCTCATCAATACTTTATTAAAGCGTGTGTAATAATAGTCAAAACAAGGCAAAAGCTCCCTGGGGACCTGAGGACTGTGCGCTTCTTGAACACACCATCTTCCACTTATATCAAAAGCATGACGGTGCCTCTCTCAGCAGCAGGTACAAACAGCTAACCACACTGTACATTAAGTATTTAGCGACTGCTTTTTCCTTTTGAAATTACTTTGCCTGTACAACTTGTCATGTAAACAGAATACATGATGCCCGCATGGCATTTTCCTCACTGTTTATCCGTGTGATGGTCCTTTTATTTGCTGCTCTGCCGGTGTGAAAGAGTGTTGTGCATTTCTGTCTACCTGCTCCATGCATTATTCAGGCTCCTGCTGCCACACGAGCGACATGTAGATAGCTCCAGTCGTCGACTTTGCCAGCGGTGGAGTCGTTGCGTAATTGGGTTAAAGCAGATGCTATCTGAGCCGCCACTTAAGCTCTGCTAAAATATATATATATATGTTTAGAAACACTCTTTCCTTGAAAGAGAAAAATAGGAATTAAACACAGATGGAAAAGAAATAATGTTGGAAACAGAAAAGTCTTTTTGTGGTGAAGAGTGTCTCAGGGGCCTGCAGCCTCTTGTAATGATCGAGCACAGAGTATTGTCAAAGCTCACTAACAGGAGGCGATCGATCCAGGCAGAGCAGTGCAGTGTAAAACAGCCAGTGAGGTCTTTCTCACGCATGTACACACTAACACACACACACAGGCCTGTTCTTTCTCTTAGACCTGTATGCCAGGACCAGTTTCTAGTTCTAGCACACATGAGGTCAGATCGTAACTCCCTCTCATGACTGTTCACACCAGACCATGTCCTTAAATATGTCAGTTACCTACAAATTAATCTCCTGATGGAAATTATAGTACAGGGTCTGTTTTTTGCTCTGTTTACTTGAGTGGCGCATAATAGCTTTACAAGGTGAAAGTCACTGGAAAAAATGTCAGCAGCTGATTTTGCTTGGCCGAATGGCTGTTTTTCACACATTGTTTGCTCCTCGGCTACCCTCTGCATCAGTGATCAGACAGCACTATCACAGTGGGGCCTTCTGCCTGCTTTTCCAGCCTTTCTAAACAGCTGCCACCACTTCCGCCACCCTGTTAATGGCCTCTCCCTCCCTCCACTAGCCCTGCCAATTGAACCGTTCTGAGGAACAGAGCTGAATTGACCTACTTTGACCTGATTGTCACTGATTGTAACCTGACAAGCACAACCGGCCTCCAGCTATTGTGTCCCTTTGTGAAGAAATCTGACGCCACTCTCTCTCTCTTTCTCTCTCTCTCTCTCTCTCTCTCACTTTCTCTCCCTCTCTCCCTCTTTTTATTTCTCTCTTTCTCTCTCCCCCCCACAGCTCATTACATGAAGAGACTGGAGTGTCACACTCACATTCCCTCTATGGTCATGGAGTGTGCAAATGGCCAGGCTGTGAAAGTATCTGTGAGGACTTCGGGCAGTTTTTGAAGTAGGTGTCCCTCATTATGTAGAAGATGTGTGCATATACGGGAATATACAGGAATTTGATGGCTTTGTGGGCTAAATTAACAAACTTCTATGAAACACATCAGGTGTTTAGTTGGGTAAGCAGACACAGCATTCAAATGCAGCATGCTGCCTGACAGGCTGCCAGACGCAGAGCGTCAGAATGACCACAGATTTGCACAGAAAGCATGATGGGTTGGTGAAGAGTGTGAGGAGCAAATGGCTGCTTGTGTAGCCACGTTAGCCCCTCACAATGAGACACATTCAGTGTTGTCATGGTGCAGCCAATGGAGTGAAATGAACTCTTCATGCTCCATCAACAATTTAGTTAATTAGCTCATTTGTAATTGGTCTGCTTTGTTGCGGTGGATGTTAGTGGGGGCCATCAAAGGAGAAGGTGTTTGCCGTGCCAGAGATTACAGGTTATCACATTGGCACTCGGAGAAGAGTGCCTAAACGTCAAAAGAAAGGGAGAACTGTTCATTTGAATATTCTAATTAGCTTCATAATTAACTGTGAAATAATGATCTTCCACGCATTATGTAGGTGTAAATGTCCACGTCAGTTCGCATAAACAGCATTTGAAAGTAGGGGACACTGTTTCTCTTTTTTTCCCAGTCAGCCAACAGGGGTGCGGGGTATTTGGGGGGTGGTCTCAAAAGCAATCGACTTAAACAAGAGAGTCCACTTTAAGAAGAATAAAGGATTTGGAAGAGACTAATCATAAACACTCTTTTTAATTAAAGAGGTTTTCGTCTGGGACGCTCCCCCTCCAACCTAAGCTGATAGACATTTACCTTCAAGTAGACTTCTAACAGTTGCATTGAACGTGGTGTAGAAATGTTTGGCAAGAATCAGCACTTTCTGCCATATTTTTTATACAAGTTGGGAATGATTTGAACTGATACATTATGTGATGTATAAAACATGCACACATGGCATTCCATCCTCTTCATCTTCCACGTCTGTATATGTTCTCCGTCTGTGTCTTACCTTATATACAGTATAGAGTCTGATCTCTGACTTGCTGAGCTCAATTCACCATTAAATGAAGCACAGAGACGTGCAGAGCACAGGCTAAAAAGTGGAGAAGGAAGAGAAAAATCTCCGTGTGTGACAGGCTGCATAGTAGGACACTGCCACAACAATCAGCATACAAACCAGCGTGTGTTTCAAGTTTGCTGCGCTGAAAGGAGGATGAGACTCCCCCGATCATTCCCCGAGTCACAGGCTTCCGTACTGTAACCTGCACAAGTACACCCCCACACCCCCCAAACAAAGCCAGCATGATCTGAGCCGGTGAGATGGCGGGTGTCGCTGTGCCTTGGAGGAGCTATTGTCGGTGTCAGAAAGAGGCTTTTAATGTTTTAGGATATGGCAGTCACTGCCGCGCATCAGCCAGGTACACACGCCTAAAATGGTTTACATAAAATAGGTGTCAGAATCAAATGGCACCTTTGATGGGGTTGTGAGGGGGGAGTAGAGTTTTTTTGGGGGGGGGGTTCTTGGCTTGTAGCAGCTGGTGAAGGAATCTGTGCTGTGCATTTATGATTCTGTTGTGCTGCGGAGAAACTTGTCAAGATCAGCATTTAATAGCTCTTCAGTGTTCTTTTAAGTGTTTATCACCTGGAGAAGTAGCCTAGAGGTGCCTGGCACCTTACATTAGCTCTGAAGTTCAAATGGAATATTACTGTGTGTGTGTGTGTGTGTGTGTGTGTGTGTGTGTGTGTGTGTGTGTGTGTGTGTGTGTGTGTGTGTGT
>JBBKCR010000122.1:20252521-20260021 GCA_037577295.1 Ladigesia roloffi | reverse complement strand
TTTCTTTTTTCATCCCTCCGTCAGTGGTAATGAGGCCCGCTTCAGAATGGGTTAGGCCGGCTCCATGGCGGAGTTCAGCATGTGTGTGTGCGGTCGCAGGCTGGTCTCTGTCACTCGCTGTGAGCGAGATTGATGATAGAGGATCGCCGGGGCACTAACTGGACCTCGGAGGGACCGGGCGGAGGCAGCGGAGGCGGGGCTTGGCTGGCACTCTGTTTGTGGGACCCCTTCACCTCTTGGCAGCTCCTGGCTTCAGTCCAGCCCTAACTGTGTCCACAGGACTTTGACTAGACGCCCAGGACCCTCTAATTTATGGCCTGAGTAGCTTGTTACTGTCAAAGCATCGCTGACCTAAATTCTGCTATTGACAAAAAGATGAAGTGCTATTTGTTTTCTGTGACCTCTTCGCACCCCCACCACCACTGTTCACCAGGAATGGTTCTCTTCCTAATATGATTCTTTCCTTTGCTTTTTTTCCTCCTGTTTTTCTTTCCCTCACCCGTTTCACTCTCTCTCTCTCTCTCTTTCTCTGTCCCTCTCTCACTTTCTCTCTCTCTGTCTCTCTTTCTGTCTCTCCTTCTTAGACCTAAAATATCTTTTTGTTCCTCTTTTTTCTTTTACTCTCATTTATTTTATTTTCTATCTTTCTCTCTCTCTCTCTCTCTCCTCCTCTCTCTTGTTCCTTATCTTTATGTCTCTATCTCCCTCTCTGTCTTTGAGGCAGGCTTAAGAAAGCCAGACTGGGCATATGCATGATTCATTACAACCAGACAAGCACAATAACAAGATGTATTACTGTGGTAGTCTGGGGAAAATCGCTCATTTCTAAAACCACTGTTTTTTTCTCCCCTCCCTCTCTCTCCCACTCTTTCTCTTAACAGCTTTCTAAAGAACGTGAGCGTCTTCAGGCAATGATGGCCCACTTGCACATGCGGCCCTCTGAGCCTAAGCCGTCTCCCAAACCGGTGAGTGCATATTGCTCCACATACAGTAAACAGGGCAGCAAATGAGCTCTCTAAACGGCACTGTTTAACGCCACTGAGAGAGAGAGAGAGAGAGAGAGAGAGAGAACGAGGAGAGAATGGGATTTGTAATGCGAGGTTTCAGTGCTCCCCATCAGCCACGACTGGGGGAGACCGCGACGACAGCGAGTGCATTAAATCATACCCCCAATCTGAGCCAAAAAAGGCCCAGCCATTATGGCCTGATGGCTTTAATACTGCAAACAACCTGTTGTCCAGCAGGAGCTGTTAAGCTCCATGACCAGAGGAGCACTTAAAGTAGCCGGAGACTACAGAAGACATTTCATTCTGAAAACAAACAGCTCTAATGATAGATGGAGCCCAGCGAAGATGGTGTGAAATGAAATAACCAATCTGTAAACAGTTTGAGCTATCTCTATCATAAGGAATAATAATGGAGGCGCGAAGAGTTGTATTTCAAGCGTCGTTGCATCAATGGTAAAATGATAGAATAATAAAATAAATATAATTGTGGTTTACACAACATCATTTACAAATACACGTCAGAACTGAAATAAATATTTATGTCTAAATTATTTGTTCCACAATCAATATTTTGCAGAGGAAACACACAGCGTGTTTCTGCTGCTTAGCGAGTACCTAATTTCAATGGCATAATTTTCCTCATCACCTCCCACCATATAAAATAGATAATCACAAGATAGAATAATTATCCTGTAGATCCGCCAGGAATCGGCTCTGCTCCCCTCTGCCAATTTATTATTCAATCTCCCCTTTTTAATCTTCAAAACTCCAGCAGCTTGGTTACATCTACACTAATAAAGAATTTCAGCCTGTAATCCAATACTGCATATGAATGAATAATATTAATGAAGTATTACATTACATAAACCACACATGAAAGGGCTGCTAATTGCATTTGATGGCGAGCAATTAATGGCAGATTTTTAAATGAGCGATGATGGCCTCAGTTTTTTTTTTTCCATTTCTTTCTTTTGTCTATGTGTCTGTGTGTGTGTGTGTGTGTGTGTGCGTCTGCATGTCTTTTCTAGGCATGTTGCTTTTTGCAGCTGTGTGTGTGTGTGTGTGTGCAATTGCGCTTGATATTTCTAGTTTCAGTAGTGTAAAGAGATCATGTATCCTACCTACCACATCCACCCAAAAATGTATGTACTACACAAAAGAGGAGAGGTAATACATATCATGGCACGGATTTCCGCCCTCGCATGCATGGGGCTGAGAGGGAGGCAGCCCACACATTTGATAAATATTAATAGTGTGAATTTATTAGCAGGGCGAAATGAGCCCTGTTGGTTCATCACCGCACCCTTAACAGCTATCAGTAGCCCAACACAAGGTGCAGACACACTGTCTATTATATGACCCCATTTATGCCCTGAATGGCACTTCATTAAATGTTACCTTTTGGCCATGCCATGGATGGCTGAAAATCAAAGTTACCAAGGCTGCAAGTCCTGAATAATGAGGATTTTTTTTTCTTTCCCTCCCTCTCTCTCTCACTCTCTCTCAGCCAACCTTGAATATATATTCAGATGAGCGGAGGTGGCAAAGTGCTCATCCCTGCCTCTCATTCGCTCCCGCTCAGTTAGGCTTTAATAAATTCCATTTTGCAAATACAGGATTGTGTGCCTGCAAACATGTTACGCTTGTTGCCGTAACCAGGTGAAGAGAGAGGGGAAGAAAATCTTGTCTTAACACTATAAATATACATGCCACACACACATACTCTCACACACACACACCCTCTCACTCTTGATAGGGTTTATTATGAAGTGCCTTTTTTTTTTTGTTGCTATGTTTGACGGTGTATCAGCAGCCTTTGTTGGACCCAGTGTAGAACAAGTAGCGCATAATTACTGGTTGATATTGTGGTTTTGCGCCATGCAGTCTGAAGCAGTGAATGGGGGATTAAGAGGGAGGCTCTTCAAAGCGCCGGCCCATTGCCTTGACCTGACCTCAGCTGAATTATATGGAGATTCTTGTATTATACACATCAATGGAGTGAGTTGCACCGTACACAGAGAAAAATGACACCAATAGGTTTACAACTACACATTTTTCACCCATCATTAGAGCCTGTTAGAGTAGGAGAGACACAACTGCTGTTATTTGGCTGTTTTACGTAGCGCATTCTGAATTTCTGAGCAGACACACTTGACATGCTAAGTAAATAATCCATCTGATAGCATGAATATATGTTCAAAACTGTATCATAGATGTAAACAAACCCTGCACTAAGCTCCAGCATCGCTGCAGTGAAGCTAATGTTTTTATTTGAATAACTGCATGGCCATACAGTGCTTGTTTTGTTGCCAGTGTCTCATTACTCTTAAGTAATATTTATCAATTGCAAAGGAACACAGCCATGAGGGAACGGGCAACTTGACATTTCATATCATTTATCACATGGCACAAATGATGTTGATGCCCTTCTGCTTGTGCCACTTGCTGGTTTTCTTTCTATTCTAACCAGCTCACAAGCTACTAGTTGCAAATTCTCAATGAAGGCAGTTTGGTTTGAATATGTAATGATGTCATTACCATTCCCACAAATTAGCAATGAGGACAAAAGGTCAGGGTGGAATTTTCCAGTCGGTTGGATCCTCTCACATGAGATCTTGAACAGAGCACTGAAATGAAGAAGGGATAAAAAAAAAAGTTGGGAAATAGTGATGTGTCTCATTGTGACATGGTGTGTTTGGGTTTGAAGAGAGATTTCAAGGGCTGGAGGGCGGATATTCTGGGCTTTTAATTCAGGTGGGTTTAGAGAAAACAGATGGTAACTCTGTGTTTTGTACACAGACACTCTTACACAGGCTGGGATCTCTTGTGGGACAGAGATGGGTGGGATAACACAAAGGATGATCATTAGATAATCTTTAACAGCGTGCTCTAATTAGAATTCTTATGATACAATTTCATCCTGTAATTAGTGGAGATTGGCTGTTTCCTCTGCAGCTTATTAGTGGAAACACAGCTGTACTACTGAATCTGTTCTTGTTAGTCTGAATCCTTTAAACTCAGGGTTTTTTTTCCCCTTCCTCCCCCCCCCCCCCCCTCCACTTTCTTCTCTCCGTCATCAGCTAAATCTAGTCTCAAGTATCACCATGTCGAAGAACCTGCCATCAGTTTCTCCCCCAAACCTGCCCCAGACTCCCACCACCCCCACAGCCCCCATCACTCCGCTGAGCCAGATGCCCCAGGTGCCCTCCGTCCTCAGCCCTGCCAGTGTGCCCGGCATGGGCGCCATGCGCAGACGCCACTCTGACAAATACTCCATGACCTTGTCCTCAGGTACAAATACACACTTAACCATATAAATCATGTAGTTATACACTGTGTCAACACCAGGCATCTTTTTGCTTTTTCCTTTCATTTACTCCATTTGAAAGTACCATCCCTTCTTCTTTTGACCAAAGGACCAATAGAAGGAAACCACAGCTACTTGGAATAAAATCTCATTCTGTTACACACATTTAAGACTGTTAAACGTTTTTTTTTTCCCTTCTACCATGAAGTTACGATGTCAGAGAAATTAGGTGTTGCTCCTAACCCCAATTTATTAGTGTGAAACAATGTTTGATTCTCACAGTCGTTCCTTCTGGCAGTCTGTTTGCTCCAATTGGAACCAGCAACCAGATGAAAGGGCTTAATTTTATTTCTTCCATCGATGCAAACGAGACAAATATCACACTGTACAGTACATCAATATTTTATGAATGTTAATTACAGTCAAATAGAAAATGATACAATATTCATTACATTTTAGATGGCCATGTGTATTAAGCTGTGTGTTGAAAATCCACTCTGTTTGATGTTTATATTTACTGGTCTTTCGCAGTTGCATGTTCGAGTGCATCAATTATTCAGAAACATACAAAATATCTAATTTCACGCATGTGTTAATGTTTAAGATTTCTCTTGAGAGAGATTAATTAAAAATGCATTTTGTTGGACTTGTAAAATGCTGATTTGATGGTCACACCCCCTCACCTTCTTCCTCTATCTCTTTTTTTATTTCATTAAATCCTAAGTGACTTGAGCTCATTTAAGAGTTTAGCAATGATTACATGGTGACAATTTATACTTATTTATATTTTTTTCGTATTTTGTCTTCTGCAGAGATAGCCCCAAACTACGAGTTTTATAAGAACGCTGATGTCAGACCACCATTTACGTATGCAACGCTCATCAGACAGGTAAGTGGGGAAATAAATTAGCTTTTGCCTGATTAGATTAGAATTAATTGCTGCTTGAATTAATACTGCACCAGGGTGAGAGTGGCTAAATGGCCTGGTTAGTAAAGCATTATTTGATGGCGTCTTGTTGCAGGCTATCATGGAAGCGAAAGACATGCAGTTAACGCTTAATGAAATCTACAGCTGGTTCACACGCACCTTCGCCTACTTCAGACGCAATGCCGCCACTTGGAAGGTAACACCTTACCTCTTTTTTTTGTCTCTCTACCCCTCTTTAGATTGTCCACTGGGTTGCAGGAGATACAATTTATTTACTTGACATGGATAGATTACTATAGTGCTTCTCTCTTTTTAACCTCCCTCTTGAAAAGAGTGAATTTGCTCTCCCTCTTTCTCTCCAGAAAAAATGACAAGTGAAAGAATAATTCGGCCTCTGATATCGTTTTCTAATTTGGTGCAATTAATAGCGGAGGCTTGGCGGGGAGTTGTGCGTTCTGACGCGCTAATTACTACCCAGCCACTCAATCATCAGCACCTTTTGTTAGATGCAGTGTATTACTCCTTCTTCTCTTTCTTTCTTTCTCTCTCTCTCGTTTGCTCTCTGTTTCTCTCCCCCACTCTCCCACCCCCCTTGCATATTATTGGTTAATTAGTTTGAAAGATGACTGTTTGCCTTTCAGACACAGTCTGGGATTTTTCTTTCTTTCTTTCTTTTTTTTGTGCAGTTGTCAGGTGGTTCTTTGCACACGCCATAGCTCATGTACGTAGAAGGATAGAGAGGTCAGAGCCCTGTCCGACGCTAAGTAAATGCTCCTGTCACTGTGGGAGAATACTTTATTTACCAGGACAAAAGCTTTCATTTGTTTCCCTGTCCCAACAAACACAATGTCTGCTGTTTCTGAATGGAAGAACAAGGGGGTGTAAAAATGTTACCCTGGACACACACACACCCACCCATATATATATGTGTGTGTGTGTGTGTGTGTGTGTGTGTGTGTGTGTGTGTGTGTGTGTGTGTGTGTGTGGTGTGCCTTTTAGCCAGAAGCCCTTCTAAGACCCAGGCTAGGAGCCTTTTCCCTCTCTCATCAGCATGCTAAGCGTTTCCCAGCACTAGATTTAACAAAGTGAATTAATTTGGATTTGGGTTGCTAATGATGCTGGTGTATGATTACAGCTCCACAAGGGTGTGCAATAGCTCCCCATACAGAACTGTTTTACTGTATGTAGGCCTGCACAGAAAACATTAGAAAACAGCTCCTTACTGTTTGGGACATCATTCAAATACAATATCAACGCTCAGCAAAGAGCGATGTGTATATATATATAGACCCCTTATCACTAAATTTTTTAATTTGACCATGGGTGGAACAAAAAAGCGTCTCACTGGCATTAGAAATATTCAGGTCCCTCCTTTTACAATAGCAGGGCTGAGATATTTACATTTTGAGCCTGGCTGCTCCTTTGTGTTGGCTCTACAAGGCTGGGCTGTGATGGGCCTGTCATTTGATTAACTGAGAGAATTTTTAAAAAGGAATGAAAGGTGATTTAATATCTCTGCTTGGTCTCATCAGCTCAGCTTGGGGATCCAGCTCTTGGCCCCGGCAGCTTATTAGTTATAACTATATAGCATGCATAATAAAACTGCTCATTTGCTCATTAATATTAAAATTATCATATTCAGAGCCATGGGCATTAAGATCAATCAAATCCTGGGATTTTCAGGTCAGATGCGAGATCTGCTTATGAGTTTTTTTTCCCCCTCTCCTGTCTCATAGAATCCCTTTCTTAGAGCAAAACCAGTACAACCCATCCCTGAAATAAAACATGAAAAAAAAAACTGTAATATTAAAGCAAAGGTTATTATTTGGCTGCACTTGCCACATGTTTTAATTAGATTCTTTCATGATATAGGGGGTGTGCTCCCGACCCCCTTTTTTCACCCTCCTTGATTATGAATGTAAACGTGTTTTGGGGTCATTTTCATAAACCTGATTTGTGGGGATTATTTAAATATAGGTGTGTTCGCACAAATAGATGTCAGAAGAGCCATGTGAAGTTCATGCTTAATTCAAAGACCTCCTGGATATTATTAGTGACCATCTGAGTACGGGAAAATACCCTATGCCACACACTGCATACTACATAAATTATCACATTTATGCATGCTTTGAATTTGAACTTTTTACTGAACAATGTGTTCCATACCTTGGTAACAGTAAAAAAAAAAATTATATTTTGGTTATGAACGTGTACAATGAAGACAAAATAGGATTTTATATATATATATGTGTGTGTGT
>JBBKCR010000122.1:20236684-20249415 GCA_037577295.1 Ladigesia roloffi | reverse complement strand
GTGTGTGTGTGTGTGTGTGTGTGTGTGTGTGTGTGTGTGTGTGTGTGTGTGTGTGTGTGTGTGTGTGTGTGAGGTTGAGAAGTGGGACAGGACTGTTAACTGGGGCAAATCTGAAAGCCAGACAAAATCCCTGTATATTCACTCCCTCAGGTTATTTAACTTTTAATAATGGACATTTGAGTCTGTTTCTTGAAGGCTAGCATTCTCTCTTTTTCTTTCCCTGCCTTTCTATCTCTCTATATCTTTCTTTCTCTCTCTTTCTCTCATTCTATGTCCCTCTATCTCTCACTCTTTTTCTCTCTCTCTCTGGTGTGGGCGCAGAGACACAAAAGGTGGCCAGTGCCGCCTCTCCCTTACATGGCCACTACACGCCCAAAATGGAATAAATGTGTTTTGTAAGTGGCTTTTTCTGGGAAGCATTTAATAATAAAGAACCCAGCTACAGACAACACGTTCACATCCGCCCACCAGAGAATAACCACACAATCAGGCTAACCTTTTTTCTTAACATGTTACGATTTGCAGCATTAGTAAAGCCGTGGATAGCGTCAGGCATGTGTGTTATTTATGTTGGCGTGTTGTGTTATTGTGCACTGGTACTCTTCGAAGTTTATTTAAGAGAAATACAAATAGATTTTTTTGTATTTTCCCTATAAAATAATAATAATAACAACAAGATGAAACATTACTGAAGGGCAACAATCACAGAACTAATTGACAACTAGATTACAACTAACATAAACTTTAATTAAGTGTCAGTTGTACAAAAAGGGAGTTGCTTTCCGTTAGATGCCATTTCATATTAGGAAGTGTCATGGCAACTAGAGATTGTTAGAATAAACATTCGTAAATGTCTAGATGTCATTTATCATGAAAGACTTTTGCAGATTATGTAGCATGATTTATGTTACATTGTACATGTACACATATAATAATAAAACAAGCTAGTTCAGTGTGTGTGTGTGTGTGTGTGTGTGTGTGTGTGTGTGTGCCTGAAGTAGATTATTTCAACAGCTTATGACATTTATATCCATAATCAACACTGTTGAATACAAATACACTTTTTTATATTAAATTGCTCAGATCTACAAGCCATTACCTCAAACAAACACACTCACTCACACGCATGGGCTGGCATGGGCCCCAGCTTGTGGCTTTGCTAATACCAGCCTCTCGTTAACCACTAAATGACTCATCCTGATGTCTTAATACAGTGGAGAAAGGACTAATCGCTTTCTTCCCTCCTCCAAGCCGCACAAGTGTGCCACTGATTTCTAATGAATGCAAATGAAAGCTGTAAGCCATGCTTCTTCACATGCGGGCTAAAGGCCTGTGTCGGGCTTAATGGCCAGTGCAGTGCTGGCCTGGCCGGGGATCATTTGTCTCCGGGTAATATCTTTAGGCCCATATCTGCAGACCTGTTTGTTGTGGCATGATAAATGAGAGTGGCAGCACATCTATGTGGCTTTTAAAGAGCCACATTAAGAGTCAAGGTGCAGGTCAGCCACAACCTTTATTGCTCCATTATATATGTCACTGTAATGCATGTTTACAGACATTCTCAAAGCACACTTGTTACTGTGTAGGCAGAAATGTTCACAACACATCCTGTAATTACATGTCGTCTACAAGTACACTAAGTGAATAAGCTAATCTGCTACATGTCTCAGGCATGTCATCTACACACATGCTATCTTTATAAAGATAAATTAAGCTGAAGGGTTGTTTAATTAGTATGATTCTAGAACGTTTACTTTCAATACAAAAAACTAAATTCCTATCTGAAACAAGCTAGCAATGTGATGTAACATCAGTTATCATGTTAATTAATGCTGTTAGTCTGTAATAGATTACACAGTGTTGATTTAATTACAATAAGTTATATATTTACTAAAAGGCTGTTTAAAGTGCTTTATTTAATATTTAATGAATATTAACAAAAAGCTCAAATCATATTATAAATCATAAATATATTTCTTGCCACTGTTAGACCTAAACATTGCCAAGAGTAACATGTACATTTTGTAGAGATTTTTCAAGTAATTTTCTGTTCATTTTCAGGGAATATTCACACACTGTATAATAATGTAAATAATTAAATTTTTTGTAATATATTTTGGGTTATGTGCCTCAAGATTTGCCCAACATTTTTTACAAAAATTCTGAATGTAAATTTTGTTCATTCTCAATGTTTTCTCTATAATTACGGATTCCCATTTGTTACTGATTCACATACTACTCACTTTATCATTCCTACAAATGAGTCGAGACCTGTAAAGCTATGGAGGTGTAGCACCGTATCATGATCACATACATGTTTTTTTTATTTTATTGTTAAGAGTGATTCTAAACTTTGAAACTTTAATTAGTATTGAAGTGTGGGCCCACATGCCTGTGAAGTTTAATGGGTTAAAAAAGTACCCATGTGTCACATAATTGATAATCACTCTGTGTTATAAAAAAATGATCAAGCTTTCTGTAGTGGTGATAGTTTAGTTCTCTACAAGTGCTATTTAACCTACAGTATTTTTGCCTCTTACTAAGTGGATTCACCATCAGACAGTAGCATTCACTCTAGCGCCTGCAACCCTCCTCTACCACATCTGAATATTAATCTGTTTTGCTATAAATATTAAAGCAATCTGTACCTTTTCAAATTCTTTTCAAATTCAAAGTTCCCTCTGCCATTGATGAGTGCAGCCCAAGAGATGACTGCCAGACATGTTCTAATGCAGAGACTAGTTGATAAGGTTTTTTCCTCTCTCTCTCTTTCTCTCTCTCTCTCTCTCTCTCTCTTTCTCTCTCTCTCCTCTCTCTCTGTCTCTCTCTCTTTTCTCTCTCTCTCTATCTCTCTCTCTCCTCTCTCTCTCTCTCTCCTCTCTCTCTGTCTCTCTCTCTTTTCTCTCTCTCTCTCTCTCTCTCTCTCTCTCTCTATCTCTCTCTTTCTCTCTCTCTTTCCCTTTCTCTGTACGACTCTCTCTATCTATCTCTCTGACTTTCTCTCTTCCTCTCTTAGTCTAGCGGGATTTCCCGATGCATCCAACGTGTCAGAAATAATTAGGTTTTGTCAGATTTATCATGGTAGCACAAACCCCTTTCCCTGCCAAGGGCCCAGGATCATGTTAAGCCTTGTTTGTGTGTGACAGCGTTATTATTCTTGTTAGTAGCCCCACTTCCACCCTCTCCTCACTGCTGTTCTGCAGGGGGGGAGAAAGCCGCTCACGCGCTGCTTCACCGTGGGGTTTTTTTCTCTCTCTCCCCTCTCCATTTATTGACAGTCAGTAAAGATATTCATCCATTTGGAGTTAAAAACATGGATCATGGTGTCCGAGTGAACTGACGGACTGGAGTTGATTAATGGTAGAAGCCTAGCTGCAGGTTCTCTCCCTTCTCAAGAAGCGCCACCGCAGCCCCTGCATATTAACGAAGGCCTGCGCTTTCTATTAACAAGATAAAAAAAAGCTCCACTCCCCCCTTTGCTCCAGGGGGTGAGGGGATGAGAAATTCTCCATTATTTATAATGGGGTTGCTGCTTCCCTCTCTTTTTTTCCAGCCAGGTGCCATCAGTAAACTTTTCAATGCCAAACATGTCGAGGTATCAACCGCTTTTCTCTTTGCATTTTCATGACTGCTCTGTTAATCTAAATTTAATTGCTATTTACATTTATACGAAACGCGAAAAAAACATCCCCTGGCTTATAAATTTGCCAAAGGTATTTTTGAATATGGAGACTACTTGCATCTGCGTGTGTGTGTGTGTGTGTGTGTGTGTGTGTGTGTGTGTGTGGGTGAGCTGTAACTGTTCCCTTCCCTTTCCCACTTCATCAAAATCTCGTATATATCATTTTTTTATACTTCAGAACAGCATAAGTAACATCCATTGGCGATGTAGAAGTGACAGATAAAGGACTGCCCCCAATTTAATCATTCAGTAATAAATACATTAAAATAAATACATTAAAAAGTTAAAATATATATATATATATTTTTTTTTATGTTTGCAGGCCTCAAATTCACGTCAAGGAGGAGCCGCTAAACATGGACGATGACGACTGTCCGATGTCATTGGTGACGACAGCTAACCACAGTCCAGAGTTGGAAGAGGACCGAGAGCTGGAGGAAGGCAACCTATCGGAGGACCTGGAGTGATAGTCGTCCCTCTCCATATTTGCCAGGACTCCGCCCTGAAGGGCCTGCCCCTCTAACCACTCCACAAACCACAGAAAGGCAGCAAAATGGAAGCGAGGGATATTTATTTCAATTTACATCCAGAAAACTGGCCCAAAGAAACTATCTCAGCCCTTTGAGGACCACATAAGAACAGACATGAGATGTCTGCTTTTTAAAAAGACTTCAAAAAAAGAAAAACAGGACAAGATTCCATTCAGATGGCATGGCCACGTCACACCGTGAACACTAAGACTCGTGGACAAAACGAAAAAAAAAGAAAAAAAAACACTTGAGTCTTTCCTGTAGAAAGTTGTTGGCCACATATACTGCCAAAAAGTTTAAGTTTGTGAATATCCAGCCCACACTAGTCGCTGATGTTAGATACAATTGCTGGTTCAATTCAAGTTGTTGCTGTTATTATTTGCACAGGAGTAGTATCAGAAAATAGTGTCACTGCCTGTATGTTGCTAAAAAAAAAGCAGTATTTCTTTCTCTCTTTTTTTTCTGTTACCAAAAGCTTATTTTCTTTTCAGTCACATTTGCAACACCACCAACTGTAAATGCCATTTTCTAAAAGTCACACCAATAACAGAACCGCGGTATCAAGACTGTTGCAGCTGTCCAAAAAAGTAGGTCTCCGGTGTCTCTTAATCTCTGTTTGTGCTGAAAAGTGAAATGTGATGCTGAGTTGAAACATAAATGTTTGTGTAAGCACCACGCTGAGGGAAAAAAAAGATGAATTTCTGCATATTCTTCTACTAGTCTCTTTACCTCCTTGTTCTAAAGCTTTGTCTACCTGCAAAGAGTCACAGGCAACAGCTATAAACCAAAGCCAACACTATCAATGGCCAATAGCTTAGACAGAAGCCACCAGACTCGTTGGTCAGCCTTCTGTGACTTTAACTAGTACAAAGAGAAGCTTTGTTTCTGCTAACTACCTTCGAATAACCTCTGGGATTGTCTCATTTAGCCCTGTACAAAGATTTTAAAGAAGGCAATTTTGATGTTTAGTTTGATTCCAGTTGGAGAGCTCACACTGGCGATGTGCGGAGGGCTCCGCCCCGTGCTGGGGGTGCAGACAAGGGAGCATAGGTACACTACAGGCATGTGGGCTGGCTAGAAGCGGGAGAGAGCAGCTATAAGTGGATCATGACCAAAACAACCATTTGTGTATCAGTGGAAGTGCAGAAAAAAAATTGTGTTGTGAAAAAAAAATCCTTTTTAAGTTCTATATATAGATATATATATACATGCTGTTTTTTTTAACCTTCATTATTTGTGTCTCCCATCTTATTGTTGTTTTTTCTTTCCTAGTGAAATGTATTGTTAAGTGGAACTGTCCGGTATGTCATGTCCTCTATCTGTATGGTTTTCTTCTCGGAGCCGCGTCAAAGCCGGAAAACTTAAAAACATAGGAACCAAACTTTTAAGATATCTAGTGAAGCCAAAAAAGTCATGATGATAAATCATTATGGCTTGGTTATCTTGTGAAAGCAAATAAAATAGCCATTGTAAAAGAGGATATCAGCGTTGAGAAGAACATTTTCTAGGTGATATTTGCTTTGTTCCATAAATTCTCATAGATACCGTCATCGAATCCATGGCTATCTTAGGTGCAGCTAGAGCTGGATCTTGAGGAGGTTTACAGAGCGCGTCTCTGTTACAGATGACCAACAGTTTAAAATGTTCTTGAGATTAGTTGTCAAAGCAAAATATGTGCATTTTTTGGAGTGTTTTATTTGATCATAGCTAATGTCATCTAGAAATGTGACTGTCGCTTTAAAGGTCATTTCTTGTTTCAGTCAAACCAAAGTTACACAAAATTCTGCCTCCTCTCGTATGGGATAGGGTTGCTAGCACACAAAGCTGTTGAAAGGCTCACTCAGTCCTGCAAAGTTTAGTTCTGCTTTTTTTTTTTTTTCCTTTAATTTACATTTCTTTTGGTCTGCTAACTTTCCTGGTCCTCGTTCTGGTCAACTACCAACGCAGCAAAAACCGTCTGAAACTGATAATGCTACACATTGTACCTGAAATGTCAAAATTTGTTTATTTTTTATGTATGGAAATGTGCAGTTGTTGCTCTCCAGTGTTGTGCCAAACCAAGAGGTTGGCTGCTAGCTTAGCGCACACACAGACACACACACACACACAAACACACACACACACACACACACATGCACGCACACTCGAATACGATTCTTATACCAGTTCAGCTCAAAGACAAAGCTGGATCCAGGAACAAAGCTTATCCCTTATCCTTTGCTGGAGTCAGCAAATTGACTTGAAGACGTTCATAATAATTTTATCACACCAAATATAGGGACGCAGCGTCTTTGGGGAAGGAAAAACAAAGGGTTTCCCCACTTATCCCAAAAAGGCTTTCTAAAAGGTTCTACCTCTTCACGACGATTTCAGAACAAATATGGCAGATTGCACGACTTTATTCGAACGCTACAGAAACTGTCGCATTACTTCTCCACCTGGCTCATAAGACATTGCCAACAGACAGTTTACATTCCCAATGCCAGATATGAAAGGTTTTTGCATTGTAATAGGTTGTCCTGAACCATTTGTAGAATGATTATGTAAAAATATACCTGTGAGGGGGGTATTGTGTTTTAAAAATGCATGTGTAAACTTATGTGGTGGACTGGAAAATACGAGTTAATAAAAGCATATAATTAAAAAGATCAGGATGATGGCCTAAGTGTACAATGCATATAATATGCATACCTCAGCTATACTGTTCTTGGGAAAGAATGGAAAAAAGTGAACGAACTCTCAGCCACAGAATGCATATTACCTGTAGATTTTGCATGGGTTTTGTAAAAAACATTTTAAAAATGTCTAAAATAGTTGCTTGCACATAATACCAGAAAGACCTCCAGATCAGCAATCTGCTCCTCCACTAGATTTAGGATTGTCTGGGTTTTTCTGGGATGATTATTTTGTCTGTATTTTGATAATTGTGCATATTATGTAAAAAGTAAAAAAAAAAAAAAAAAAAAAAAAAGTTGGTGGACCCATGAACTTACCAGACATTTCTTTTTCTAAACTAAACGATCAGTGTGTTTCTTTTCTGAACTTCATGATTTTTACTGTTCTCACATTGCTTGCTAAGAATAGCAAACCTGCTTTTTTCCTGCATCTGCGTTGCGTAGCTGTAAGGCTTTACCTAATGTGTGTATTTATTGCTTGTACCTCTGTGCATACGTTATGGAGCATTATGTCTGGCCGATGAGTCATGTATCGTTTCTATTACTATCATTCTTTAATGATCGGGAATATGATCCCCTATGTATACAGTAAATTGGGACAGTAGCAAAACCATGTTTATGTAATTGGTGAATACCGTTTTGTTTTCGTTTTGGGTTTTTGTTTTTGGTTTTGTTATATTCCTTTGAATCAAGGTTAACAAATTTTTGATACTTTTCATTACCGTGTACTGTGTCCATACGTTAAGATTTCGCCGAGAGTAGAGATCATGATGGAGAATTGTAACAGGCGTTATTATTTTCTGTATTCATGGCTTTTCACTGCTGAATAAAATAAAGGACCAAAACTAGGATTTGAAAAGCAACTGTCTACCTCCAACATCGGGGAGTTCCTACTTTTTTGTACACATATATCTTTCATTCTACAAAGGCCCATGGAAATCAGGCCGGCATTATGCTTTATGCAGTGCAGAGGTTTTATGTTCATCTCAGAAACTCGCTAAAAAAAGGGAGAAAAAAACAATTAAAGTTTAATAGCTATGTTACAAGATCTTTGTTCCAGCTTCCAGTACCTAGAGTGTTGTTTAGATGAGCAGGACTGGGGGAGAGCGTGGCCAGGCCAGGCTGAGTTGGATCTAATGTGCTCGGCCCCTGTTCTCCAGCCCTGGGCTTTGATCTTTAAAGAATGTGGCCCAGCACAACTTACTTGAAAGGCTATTTTTGGGGGGCGGGAGAGCATCTGCCCGTCTTGCTGTTCCTTTTCTTCTACTCTCCAGCCCCCGGTCGGGACACGGTGTGTGTTGCGTGTTTACCAGCGCAGTTGAAGCGTGGCAGAAGGGACTGGCGCAGATTACCCAGCTGGTAAAATGCACAGCATCCAGCACCATGTACTCTTAGATGTCTTCCAGCCTTTGGATAGATGTAGCGTGGAGCACATTTATAATTGAATATTGCTGGGCTTATGTGCAGAGCATTCTGTTACAGTAAGCTGGAGCACAATGTATTTTATCTTTCTGCACCAAAAAATTAAAGTTCCTCTCAGTGCACATATTCGTTTGTCAAATGATTATTCCTGAACAAATTCAATAGAAATGCTCTTATGTGAATTATAAACTCCAAAATATTAGGTTTTATAGATGGATACATTTTAGATAGATACATACATATATAATTATATCTGCTCAGTTTCTTATTATAAGAGCAGAACAGGCATTATCACCATGTAAATTGCCAATTAATCATAAATATTAGGAAAATATATATTTTTAATTCTATAAGGCAAGTTTAATCACCAAAATATGACAGCCTGGCTTTCGCTTTTGTCCATGCATGTCAAAATGCTTGTGATTCGTTCTAATAGCTCACTTTGCACCTAACCAGGACCTAACGCAAAATTAATGTGAGGACCTGCATCATGAGAGCGGCTCTTAAATTGTCAAAGTCATAAACGTGACGTACCGACCGTGCTGTAAAGCTCATTATCATTCACTCCCGTCCTACCATGACTGATGGCTCACTATCTCAGTGGCCCTTAAGTCTGAAGGGGTTCGGCCTAACAGGTCCATGAGATCCCTTCTTGCACACACACACATTTATATTTTTATATATATAAAAAACAAATATATATTTATACATATATACCACATTAGGTGTCACCAGGTGCTTGCTCCAGTCAGCCCAGTGGCAGTAGAAGCTATAGCTGCTGCTGTTGCTCTTGCTGTGACTCCTCTATGGCGTTCCAGTGCAGTACACTCCCTCTCGGGTGCAACTCTTCTTCTTCCGTGCTATTTATGCACTTGGAAGTGTTTGTGAATTCAAGTGAGGGATGGCATACGGCGTGCAACAAGGGGCGCTGTGTACTACACAACATCAGAGAGAGCACAGACATTAAAGTGTGAGCAACATTACAGACCCCTCTTTCAAAGGCCATGAAATAATAATGTGTTGTGGTTTAGTGGGGATCCGCCAGTCACACTGGCTGCTTTTCATAAAGTGGAGTTATTTACAGTGCAATGAATAAAAGAAAGGGGTAGTGGTGCAAGCCTTTCACACATGAACCGAGGAAGAGAGAGGAAGGTGCCTTAAAACGGAGCAAGAGGAAGAGCGAGTGAGGCAGAAAGAGAGAGGGAGAGAGAGAGAGAGAGAGGTAGTGAGAGATAAAGATTAAGAGAGATGAAACACTGAAATAGGTCGCCCTGCATTTTACTCTTGAGGTCTGATTCTGTTCATTAGATCAGATATTAGCCCACAGCCATTCAAAAATTCAACTCAGGTGGCAAACAATACATCAAAAACGGACTGGGTTATTCACATAAAGGGCTGCAGGTAGATACACCTAATATATATATATATATATATATATATATATATATAATATCTGTACAATAAACCTCCCACTGAATGAACACTTACTGTCTTTAAAGAACACATACACACACACAAATAGTTTATTTGTGTCCAGCACTTCATGATGGACAATATATCACTAGGGTCTTGTGGAAGAAAGTGGGCCTCCACAATTACTTTAACTGAAAACGCCTGTATTTTGCTTGTTTACTCCCTTGTTTATCTCATGAGCATTTCATCCATCAGTATCTTAAACGACTCTGTTTGATATATTTTGAGTCTGATGGTATCCTGAAGTAAATGGTAAAAATATCATGGAGGTTGTAAAAGATCTGTCTGAAAACAGTTAGCACAGAGTCATTTATCTGAGCCGTAACGGACTTTGTGCTAGCAAATATGCAAGTCAACATTAGAATAAGCTCAAATATGATTGGTTTTGTCTGTAAAACGGTAGTTTATCTTTTGTGAGCTGGTTAGGAGAACACATGTTTGGTTTCAGATTTAACCTCGACCTGTCAAACGTTTTGAAACATCATTTTCTCAGGTGTCTAAAACGTTTGCATGATACTGTATATGTGGGGCCAAAAAAGAAAGTTATAGAGAAGAGGCTCTATAACTTGTTGAACTGTTACAGCATTTGTGTCCAGCTGGACTTTACTGATACACACTGGACTTGTTTATTCAGGGGTGGGGTCATTGCTTCATATGATAGGAATCCTGATAAACACCACATACAATAATAAAAATGCATTTTTACGGGAATACTCAAGTGTTTTTCAAGTCATTCTTTTGTAGCAAATAGCGGATTCATTGCTTTACATGGACCTGACAATACTTCCTGAGAGTAGATGAGAAGAGTGATTTATCATGATATATTGAGTTTTTAGGTTCATTGCCCAGAAATGTCCCTCCTCTCTCAACTCTGACAGCGTGTGTCTGCTTTGCAGTAGGACGCACCCTAGGGCAGCGGAATCGGCCACTAAATAGTCCGAGGCGATGGCAACGCTAATTGAGATCATCATTATTATAATTGCAGCTCCAGAAAAAAAGTGTGTCTTAAATAATTTGCATTGCTCTCGAGTTGATATTGGAACGCAGTGCAAAAAATAATTGCATGGCTGGGAGGCACGTTTGGGTTGGACAGCTCTGGCTTTCTCTCGCTCTCTCTCTCACTCTCTCTTTCTCTCTCTCTCTCCCCTTAGGGAAACCATTGCTCTCTCTCCCTCCTCCTTCTCTGCTGGTCACGTTACTGATGTGCTCCACTCCACAGCCACAAAGAGCCAGGCTTTCATGTCTGATCACGGCACCGGCTCACACACTGGCGAGCATTTTTTTATTAAGATAAGAAAGAGCACGGCTCTTCATTACACACTGTAAAGACGCACGCGTCTAAAGCAAGGCTCATTATTGAGAGGGATGGTGGAAAGAGTGGCATTTTAAAAGTGTTGACGGAAGTGCCAGCTGTCTACAAAAATGTGTGGAATCGGCTTTCGGGAAAACCGGATGATTGGAAACATAAAACTGCATGTATTACGACTGTAAAGTCTATGAAGGGAATCCTTGCAAATATTCCAGAAAAGTTTTCAGGGAGGTTTTGTGTTAAACAAAAAGCCATCTGAACAGGTGTGGAAACTCTGGAAATCGCTGACGCAGATGAATTTCAGCCTGTGGCATGTTTCACGCACGCACACACACACACACACACACATACACAACACACACACCCATACGCACACACATACACTTGTGCATTCTCTTTCTCTCTTTTTCTCTCACTCTTTAAGTCTCTATCTCTCCCACCATCTCCTTTTCCTCCCTTTTCCTTTTTCTCCCTTTCACCATCTCTTTCCTTCTATTCCGTTCAATCTCTCTTACTCTGACCTCTTTCTGAGGAATGTATTGTTTTCGTAATATATCATAATTTTTAATTATTATAATTAGTAGTAGTAGTCATTGTATTGAGCTTAGAAGTGAGAAATGTGATAAAAGGATGTCTGTTCAGTGTGTTTTAGCACGTATCACAATGGCTGATGGGATACTTTACAGTGGATGGAGTGATATATCTGAAGGAGTTTCACTATCAGTTTCAATCCAGTGCTTAGTGCTAGATCCAGACCTAATTGCCAATTCATCTGAATTTATTAAAGAGTGATTTCAATTACGTGGCACCATCGCCACCACCGAGGTCTGATGCGCCAAATTAAATTAGGACTCTTGATTGTATCTGTCTGAAAAAATCTCAGAACATCAGAACATACCACGGCCTGCAATTTTCTTCTGGAGAAACTTCTGAAGAAGAACTTTCTGTACAGTACAGTGATGACCTGGAGACAGAGAGAGAAAGAGAGAGAGAGAGAGAGAGAGAGAAAGAGAAAGACAAAGAAAAAGAGAGCGAGAGAGACAGAGAGATATGGAGAGGGAGAGAGACAGACAGAGCGACAGAGAGAGGGAGAGAGAATGACAGAGATAGGGAGAGAGACTGAGAGACTGAGAAAGAAGGAGAGAGATAGAGACAGAGACCAACAGAGAGAGAAAGAGGGAGAGAGAGAGAAAGAGCAGAGTCAGAAATATAGAGGGACATAAAGAGATATAGAGAGACAGAAAGAGAGAAAGAGATGGAAGGATAGAAAAAGAGAAGTGAGACAGAGTAAAGAGTGGGAGAATGTGGGAATGAGAGAGAGAAAAAGGGAGAGATAGAGGGAGAGAGAGAGAAAGAGGGAGAGAGAGAGGGGGGTAAAGAGAGAGAGAGAGACAGAGGGACAGAGAGAGGGAGAATGACAGAGAGATAGGGAGAGAGACTGAGAAAGAAGGAGAGTGATAGAGACAGAGACCAACAGAGAGAGAAAGAGGGAGAGAGAGAAAGAGCAGAGTCAGAAATATAGAGGGACATAAGGAGATATAGAGAGACAGAAAGAGAGAAAGAGAAGGAGGGATACAAAAAGAGAGGTGAGACAGAGTAAAGAGTGGGGGAATGTGGGAATGAGTGATAGAAAAAGGGAG
>JBBKCR010000122.1:20192423-20211529 GCA_037577295.1 Ladigesia roloffi | reverse complement strand
GGGCCCCTAGAATCATTCTAACCCCCCCCCCCTCCGGCGGTGCCCCTGCACACACATGCACACAAACACACACCCTCAGGCAGTTTCGCATCTCCAGTGCACCTGAAAGCACATCTGTGAACTGTGGGAGAAAACTGGACCCTCAGGCTTTAACCCATGCAAACATGCAAATTCCACACAGAAATGACCATGACGTGACTAACTGAGCTTAGGGCCATCTCCCTGTGAGGCAACAGCATTAGCCACAGCAGGATAGAAAAAATTATATACTAACCATACATTATGGGTTAATGAGAAGTGTGCATTTTAAATGCCAGGATGAATCATGCTTAATGAACTAATGGATATGAACTAATAATCAAAAAGACATGGAGTTTGGAAAGGATTAAATAAACACCATAAAGACAACAAAGACAATCTGATTATTTTATATTGAAGTCATTTTGTGCTGAAAGACTACCATGACATATGTATTTGAATACTTACAATACTTTACAATACATTTTGCCCTATACACATGTGACAGAGAGGTGCATGCAGAGTAGCAAAAGGCAAAAAAATTAACCTATTTTGAAAAAAGTGATTTTAGGGGAGGATTTACCAGAAGAACTCAGATGGCTTACCACATCTATAAAGACTTCTGAGGCAGTAACTTTTTCTTCAGTAAACTGCCTTATTTTAAAGCTTCATGAATTACATGGTTTTACTTGTTTTAAACTATATGAACAAATATATTGGAATGCCTGATCATACCACCAACAGGGGTTTTAATCACACGGCATTCAAATACATAGACACTTATATGGAGTTGCTTTCCACATTGGAGCTACAATAACTTGTTGATATAGACAAGAGCCTTCTCCAAATTGTGTCCACAAAGTTGGATGCATGGTGTTGTCCAAAATATCTTGGATTGCTGAAGCATTAAGATTGTCCATTACGTGAGGTAAGGGGCCTAGACCAAATTCTGAAAAACAAAGGTGTCCCAATACATTTGTCCATAGAATATTCATCTCAGCCTATGACTTATGCTGACATTTTGAACAGAAAGGGAATTCCCCTTTAAGAAGATTCTTAAAATAGGCGGGAAAATAAATAGTAACACTTCAACAGAGCAGAAACGGAGAAACAGCAGTTGAGGAGGGAACTGTGGCAGAAGGAGGGCTGATTCACATTACAGTTCTGTCCGAAGTGTGCTTTTTTAACCTGAGTAAAATGTAAGGCTGAGAAAATAGTTTTAATGCCCCAGACCATACTTTACAGTAAACAATATTCAATATGTATTTATTGTCACCCAAAACAAACCTAATATGTGGAATTTTTTTACCTGAACAATCGGCACTGGACACTGAAAATAAAAAATAATAATAATAAATAAAAGTTTAAATGCTTGAGACAACTCTTTATATCAAATTATAGGCAAAATGTGCTTCTTTTACTCAATAATAAACCTGAAATGTGAGAAGAGTCCTGGGCTGCTGCAGGAATCCGGATGTGATGAAAAATGTTTCAGTTCAACTTTGCGGAGCGGAGAGAAACTGCAGAACTGGACTCCCTACTATCCTGACCTGTTTTTACAAAATATTTAAAAATCGTGCGTCTTTTACATCGTCTTTATTGTAGTGTAAGCGAGACTTGTAACTGTTGCGTTATTTTTTTTGTTGTTGCTTTTTTTCGGAGGAAGGATAGATAGAGATGGAGAGAAATCACACTTGAAGCCTGGAGGAGGAGTTGACATGTCTGAAAGGTAACGACACCCCGTCAGTTGACTGTGGGCTGCTGTTTTAGTCCAAAAACAAAAGACGAAACTAGTATTTCCGGGAGTCTTTTGCTTTTTTGTTTTCGGGGATAGAGTATTAGGAGAGTTTCTTTTCGGGAGGAGGGGAGAAGAAAACTTTCCACCAAGTTTAACGACATTTTGTAGACTGACGTCACTTTTCTTCAGAGAGGAGAGCAGTAGTGAAGTGAAGTGAAGTCAGCTGCAAGGCTTTGTGTGTGTTCATAAATTGCTGCTTTCTGACAGGGTCGACGGCTGAGACCGACAGGGAGGCTCTGTTTTGTTGTTGTTGTTTTGTTTGTTTTCGCCCCGGGTGTGTACATAATCTCTCCGTGAAGACTGGCTCATGTCCTCGGATACGGTCTTTCCTCCGGAGGGGCCTGGAGGGCCAGACCTGGAGCTGCAGCAGGAGACCAAGCTGCTTCTGGCGGACTCCCAAGGTAAGAGAGGGAACCTAACTCACTCATGAGCTTCACTTTCTAATCACGCATGCCAGTGCATGGAAGCCCCCAAAAAGTGGTTCATCAAGGGTTCTGTATATAAAGCATGCATGACAGCTCATAAACATTTTAATAAATAGGTGCTCTCTACATGGATGACTGGTTCCTGTTCTGTTTGATATCTTTATTGGCCTTTTTAGTACTTTATAAAACCGATTTAGGTGTTCTGTAGTCACAAGCATGGCTGTTCTGTAGGATTCCTATAATGGCCTTTTAAAAGATGGCTCTGCTGTAGGTACAACCGTTTTTAGTATTTTATAGAACTTCATATTTGGTTCTTCAGGGGGTCTTCTGTAAAGGAAGAAATAATGGCAGTTTAAAAACATTTGAGTGAATCGATGTTGTCTACATAGATGTTCTGTGTAGTTCCTTTTTATGGCCTTTTATAAGATTATTACAGCCTATGTTAATACATCATTGGATTTTATAGAAATATTTAAGTGGTTTAGCAGTTCGTAGATGGTTGTAGTAGTTTATAGAACTTTATAGTTGGTTCTTCAGGAGTTCTTAAGTAAAGGCAATAGTCACAAGCATGACAACTCATGAAGATTTAAATATGTGGATATTCTCTACATGGAAGTTTTCTATGGTCCTTAAATGATCTTTTTGCTATTATTGTAACCTGTTTCAGTACTTCACTGAGCGAGTATAGTTGGTTCTACTGGGGTTCATTTAGTCAAAAGCATAAAGGCTCATGAACATTTGAATATATGGATGTTCGTTATGGTTACATAAATGGCCTTTCTAAAATGATTCAGCAGTTGTTACAATTTATTTTTTTTTCTTCACAGATCTTGAGTGGTAGGCTTAAACTTCTGTGTATGCTATATATTCAGTGAAGTAGGGGTCAAGGTTGTATAATCTGATTTTGGTGCGTAAATTAGGGCAAGAAATCTCAATAAATGGCCAATAATCAACTGAATACGAGCCTTCAAAACTGATTTCATCAAAACATGTTTTGGTGGCTTCCATTAAGGGTGATAACGTTTTTCATTATTTTCTGTGTAAGGATTGAGGGAGGCTTTGGCAACTATTAGCAGAGACCACTGCCAATTATAGTTTTTAATTAAGTTTCTGGTTGCTTGTGAGATTATCACATATAAAATAAGCTTGGCCTTTTTTTTAAGGCACTGAACCGTTAACCATCCTATTTATACCAAGCATCATTACAGTACTGTCAAAAATAGCAAAGTAGGACAGAGTAAGCAATCACAGGCATGGCTGGCAAATGGATTTTCACAGGACCTTCAAAGCCTTGCAGTTAAGACTGGATTTCCCTCTCTGGGGACTGCATGTGGAGAGAATAGACCAATTTATTTTGAACTGTAATCACTAAATACTGTGATGCATCACAAGTCGCTTGTACTGTAAGTGTGCATCGATTCAGGAAGTCACCGTCTGAATAAAGGCTTTCCATAAATCAGCCCTGGGCCCTTATAAAGCCATATCCATCTCTGGAAGCTAAAGCTACCGTAGCATGTCAGTCTTTTCGCTTTGTCTTGTGTAATAAGCAATGCTCAGGGAAACACACAACTCAGATTTTGCCAGGAAAGAAGACGTGCTGCTGCTGACTCATAACTGCTTCATTCTCCCTGTTGTGGCCTCACATGGCTGACCCAAAATGTAGCATGAAGTGAAAGAGGACTGCATTCAAAACACTGAAGAAAACAAGCATGACCTGTAGTGCAGTTGAAGCATGAGGAAGTGTAAACAGAACAGCTTTTGTCATGTGATAAACAGTGAGTAATTTGATAACGTACTTGCAAAATCAGTGACTGAGTACAAAAGTACATATGTTGATTTCTAACTCATTACATGTTGGAAAATCTTATTATGGTTTAATGGTAGGTGGTAACCATATGACCATCAGGAGTTAAGCATCAAATAGGCTGACTATAAAGGAAGTTGATCGGCACTGTAGGAATTTCAAATCTGTATCACGCTGCAGTATAAATACATGTAGACATGTACGTTTTGTGTGCTAACTCTGACTTGAAACTCTGTGTTTGAATGTTTCCTTGTCCTTTTCTATGGCTATCAGGCAGGTTTTGCCCACTTTTTCCAATTTAGATGAATGCTGTCTTTATGGTTGTAAAAACTTTGGCAGGTATCTCACACTCGGGAGCAGAGTTGAGTAAATGAGATCCAGAATTCTGGCCTGGGCTTTACCTGATCAGCCCACGTTGTTGTGCAAACCCTCTCCAAAGGAATCTGTTTTATCTGGCAAATTAAAGTTGCTCTTTCTGTTATTGATGTCAAAGCAAGCCAGTCATACGCCCTTGGTTGTTTAATGCTTGGCATTTGCCAATTTCAGTTTCAGTATGTTCTGTAGAGTTTTGTCTTTTGCTTAAATTATGTTAATAATGCATTAGTTCGGTTGTAGTTTTAACCTTGTTTTTTGTTTTAACAGACAAATGTCACAATGATGCTAAAGAATCAAATAACACCACAGAGACGAACAAAGCTCCATCTTCCAGAGAACATTCCACTGATGAACAGGGTGACGTCTTGGGGGACAAGCATGCTCATGGCGACCTTGTAAGAAGTAAGTGTTGATTTTTCACTAAAAACATAATGGAGCAAATAGAATACACAGAAGTGTGCAAATTCGTGTTGTTCTTCAGTTTTATTTGGCAGTGAAATGTTTTAAGTAGGAATTTAATATTTGCCATGTTTATATACGCCAGTACTTTAAAGTGTATTAAAATAAAACATATCTAACATGATTTCTAACATTTATTTCTTTAGGCTTCTAAAATCTGTAATTCATTTTAGCATAGTAGCACAGTATTGCGTAATCATTCTACAGTACAAATAGCAGCAGATTAGAATAATGAATTCCTCATGTATACGAGAAAGCCATGTTCTATAAAGAGTACAGTTTATACTACAGGTTATTGCAATTACAAATTGTTCACTTTTGGTCTTTTGTATTTGGAAGAATGATGAAGGCTTACTAAGGCAACTAACATAGGAGAGGAATACTGAAAAGAAGGGTTTTTCTGGTTACATCACTTATTACATCACCATAATAAGACTGAAGAGCTGAACTAAATAGTCCTGAATTGAGTGTCAACATACCTCATTGCTTTTGTTGGGAACTTTCACATGGCTCAATTTTCACCACACAGATCAAGTCCTCAGACTGACACTGTGTTGAGGAAGTTACACTTAACAAAGGACATGGCCTTGTATATCATTCATGACTTGGGCGAATTTGATGGGGAGTTGCAGCCGTTAGCAAATCTGTAGTTGTGGTAAACTGTGGTTCAAGATCCACTTTGACAAAATGCATGGGAAGATAATAATGTTATCTGTCAAATACATTATGTATAAGAAGCAGATTCTGTACGATTCTGTCCGTCGTGCGAGAGACTGTGCCCGTAAACTACAAAGCATGCAAATTTTGTGATTAGATCTAGCAAGGAATTATCAGCATGGATATGCAAGTTTGTCAGCATCTTTGACAATGCTTAGGCTTCTGGAAACTGTTAAGAAAACAAATTGAAGTAGTTTTAATCTTTGCACTGTTTGCTGGTAATTGATTTTAAACTTTTTCTATTTACTTGAGTTTTGATATTCTTGCCCTCTGGTGATAACTCTGTCATGCATTGCGTTTGATTATGCAAATTGTGGATGTAAGCTAAGCTCTACACTCTGTATTTTGCATTTGCAAGATAATTTTTAAGGCTACACATCATGTTGTCTATTTTCTATTTAATCCATATGATGAAGAGTGATAAAGACTCTACAGGCCTTAGATGAACCAAATCTACATTTCACTGTTAAGTTGGATAATAGGTGACATTTCTCCAGGTGCTTATCCTGCGGTAGACTCCACTAAGAGTGTTGTGAGTGAGTGAGGATATTCCATTGTGTTTTAGCCTCACCTGGCTTGGGTATGTGAACCATGGTTGAGAACTTCCTGAATTGGAAAGCCCCTTACTTGCAAATATTTTGCACACTTAGGGCAGGTGTGCCCTTACTTTCTGTCTTGGGGGGCAGGGGAGTTGGGCAGGAAAGAGTTATGTTTATGGGGAACATAGCATAGGCAGGCATAAGCAATTAAAAATATCCAAGAATAATTATGTTGAAATAACAATGATGATAACAATAACACTATTAAAATATATTATTATTATTATTATTAATATTATTATTAAAAGTAGCTGGTAAACTATTCTCAACATAAAAATAAGTTATGTAAAAATATTGTTTTTCTCTTTGGCTGATGGTGTGATTAAGCGAATAGCAAATTGAATGATCAGTTGCAGTGGGTCGTGACCATTTTTGTCATTGTAACTGAGCATGTTAAAATTACGTGAGGCTGTTTCCCAAACTTTAGATGTTTTGCTCTTGTTTCATGAAAATAAGGTCAAGTCACTGAGCTCAGATGGAAAAGATTTCTCATTCTTGAGTGCTGGTAGGAAATAATTAGGAAAACAAAGATTGGAAACAATGGTAGTGATTGGAAATTTCTCACCACTTGTTTTTGAAGGGGAAAATTACAGGCACACCCTCTTCCCACAGTTCCATTGTATGGTGTAGCTTAGTGCAAGAAGACTGTTCCACGCAGGACAAATTGCCAGAGAGTATTTCTCAAAGTTAATCTTTCTCTTGTTCTCACACACAGATTCTGACACCACCCGTTCATTGAGACGATCTGTGTATTTCGTTCATAAAAAAAAACTCTGCTGTCCACGGGCCACAGTTAAATCCCTGTGGCACCACAGATACATGCTGAAGACAATCTTCACTCATGTTCAGAGAGAATCTCCAGTCCTTCTTTTAACTGAAATTTAAGACAGGTTTTCCTTTTTGTAAATCCTGAGGCATTTATTCTGTCTAGTACCACTAATAGCAACTGATTGCTTCCATCCATGTGGACGGTACTCAATTGCTTACATCTGACACAACAGCTCTTAGTTTCTAAGTTTTTAAATTTTCCAGCATACACTTTCCTTCCCTCTAGTTTCTTACAATTCATTGTTTAATTATCTTAATGAAACCAAAGCGAGTGATTCCCATAGAGTGACTTGAGCAAATGTTCCTACTTTTTATCAAGAGCAGGTGCCTTACAGCAGTGACCTGCTACTGGATTAGTCCTACATGTCAAAATGAGTTTCTGGGAGCTGTTTTAGTCTGTGTTGTGATTGATCACATTCCAGTGCAGATTGCATGGCCAATGCATAAGACACTGGATAAGGTGGCACTCCTTTGGGAGTGCCACTGGTCTAATTTTGAGACTCCACATATAATGATGATAGAAGCCAAATGTCTGCATTGAAGATGGGCTTCAGCATGTGTGTCAGGTTGTAAAATGTAAAAGGGGCTGTCAGGCAAATTGACGATGATGGAAAGGGCTTTAGCTTGGTCTGACACTGCGCCTGAGGTACGAGACTGAGAGAGCCCGAATAGTAGACACCGCAGTGATTGGTGTGGGAAGTTCACCAATCAGATTGTACGATGTGATAATTAGAATTCTCATGTCTTGCGGTAGAACAGGAAATCAATAGGAAATCACTTGACTGACCACTTTATAGTAGTTTATCTTATTTCCATTTTAATTTCCTGCTGGATGGGATTCTCTCAGACTCTCTGCGTTGGGTGGGACGGCTCATTTGTTCAGAATGTAAGACTTCCTCTCAGTGATTGGTAATTTGGGGCACTCAATTTTTTTTATTTACAATATGTTGAATCAGATTGACGAATCAAGGGTGTGGATATGCAGATTATTTCATCTGTATGAGTGAGTGTAGACATGTTAGTAAAATATTGGAATATATATGATCAGTAAATTGCAACTTATTCACGGATAATTACATAAATAATTACATTAAATACACTTATTTAATGCATTCTGTCACATATAGTTTTATTTATTCCAGCGAATAACTGCTAACACCATCTCTAGAAATTAGAGTGAGGTGCTTAATTGAGGATATTATATACATGTTGTCTATGCATACAAATCTCTTCTTCAGCTTTATCTTTGAATAATTACTAGATCATTTAGTGCCTAGGTTTGCCTGAAGAAATACAGTTTCTGGCATAGGCATTTTTAGGTGTGGAATAGGTTTTGACGTTATGCAGTACCACTGTTTAAACATTTTTAAGTAGATATAGTTTGAATGAATGTATGTAATTGTTTTACAGGGCTATTTTTCTGTGTCCTCTGGGTTTGAATTTGCCCGATTCATTTAGAACGTTCTTTACTTTGAAGCAGGAGTGAAATCTAATAAACAGTTAATGGTTAGGTTATTATGTAAATCAGATATAGTGTAAAACGTTGGTGTATTACTTGTGCATTCCAAAACATAACCTATGTTAATCTGCTAATTCCAAACAGTTTATTTTACAACACGCAAATGACTAGATCATACAATTTTTACATTAAAATGATGTTAAAAAGCAGACTGAATACTTTACCCCACCCAGTGAATGCGTTTATTGTGTATGTAGTCTTAAAGAATTGGCTTAATTCTTGTGGCACATGATGCTAATTTTATGTCTGTTCATGTTTCTCCAAAGCAAGGACACACTGGAATAGAAGGCTAATTTTCAAGTGATTACTGCGCAGTGGGTCATGGAATCAAAAACTGTATAAATAGGGTGAAATGCTAGCTCAGGGGTTGATTAAAATGGCCATTGTGGTTCTACCTCTGTGATAATTATTTCCTCATTGTCTTGGATGTAGATACAATTCAAATGGAAAATTTCAAGCATTTTAATTAGTATTTTACTAGTGCTAGGCCCTTTCAAAGAATCCCTATGGGTTGGATTCTGTTTAATTATCTCAATGGACATTTTTTAATGTAATCATGGTACGTTGTGTGAACTTTCTCAACAGCTGCCTAAATACAATGCCAATAATATGTAACCCCATTGCCTGTCATGACCAGCATGCATTTCATTTTAAATTACTCGAACAAGTGAATATTCAAATGCAGTGGGTGTGACATCCACACTTTGGTTGAGGTTGGAGTCAATGCCGAGCTAGTATGCTGTGTGATCATAGGGTGACTCTATAGCTTTATAGAAGCGGAGAGCTAGACCAACTTTAGCAGCATCCAAAATCCTCTCCACACAACATGGTGTGATGGAGCCTTTCAGCAAAGGAGGAAAAAAACTCTTCAAATGAGACTAGAGCAGGGGGGATTACTGGCCTTCTAACAGGGTTCTGGCTTCAACATTAAGGTTAAACCCCTTTTCTATTACCAGGATCTCTGGTGATGTGGCCCCCACTGGCCCTGTGTGTTTGCAGGTTCACTGACTCTCTGCTAGGTCATTCCGTCAGGCCTCTGATCACTGGGGGGTGACCAGGGAGCCGAAGACTGGCTCCTTTCAGTCCCAGCACAGATGGAGCTCCCTGCCACAGCTAAAAATCGATATGGCCGTCTCCCGTTAAAAAGCCACTCAGAGGCAGACGAGCACCTCTGTCCTTTAGCCTGATTTTTAGGCTTAAGGTCTTGATTGGCACCTCAAAGCCAGAACCCACTGACCCACAGCTGTCACATTAGTGCTGTTAATGTTAGAGATTGATACCGAGCAAATAAAGGAACCATGTCTATAGATATTTTTTATGAACTCTTCAGGCCCTAGTGGATTGGGGAGAAGTACTTCTTCCCCAGGTCTTCTGCTCTCTGCGTGCTCTCAGTTTTTTTGGGGTTTTTTTGTTCTTTTTTTTTTTTGTTAGTCTCCAACATGAGACACATTATTCTCGGTTTTGTTTGTGAGACATCCAGCAGATGCACAGCCCAGCTGGCTTTTTTTGCCCAGTTTTCTTCAACTCTATGAAATTTTTGGAGTTTGGTGGAATCTGTGAGTCATCTATGTAACTGAAACTGAAAATACACCCCATTCCCCAACTCTTCCTCATCTCCCGTCTGTGTTGCTGGGTTTTTGTTTTGAGTTGTTCAGGAGGCAGGGTGGAGCACTCTCCGCGCATGCAGTCTGGCAGTTCCCCCAGGCCTGGTCTGAGTCACGTCATAATTGATCTTTTGAGAAAATGTGGTAGCTGCGTAAAAGGGCTAAATCTGTACAAGATGTGCATTTTATAACTGCAGTCGTGAAGAAGTTTTGCATTTACTGCATTCCTCTGTTCCCCCAGGGGTGGAAACACGTTGGAAGAAAGGGGATTGTGATCAGATTTGTGGATGGTTAATGTGAAGGGAAAATACAGAATACTATGTTGTATTCGTGACTGTTGTCCCTGTGTGTTTTCAGGGTCTCCTCAATTAGCATTTTAATGAGGATGAGGATGATGATGATGATGATGGCACAACAAAAAAGAACCTTCAGAGCCAGGATTCTGGCTCTTAAAAACTGAAAGTGATTTTTGTCGCATGAATGTCATTTGACGCAAATTCTATCTCACTGAGCGGGGTAATGCTTTCTATAGCAGTCAGACATGTTAATCATAGTAAATACAGTTTGGAAATCAAAGAATGATTGATGATTGCCTCCACTTCCCCCTGGAGTGGCAAAGGATTTCTTCCGCAAGAATCTCTGCTCTTGTCTTTCAAGTTGCTTTCTCCACTGTAAAATGTAATTAAGCAGAACATGGTCCGAAGGGGTTATTTTTTCCACTCAATCAGCAGTCAAATTACCAAATTTGAAATTAGTAAATCCCAGATGCCTGGCTCTCCTTGTCATTGTTAAAGGAGGAGAGAGAGGCAGGCAGGCATTGAGTGAGTGTGAATGAGGCTGACTTAGAATATCAAACACCTTCTCAAGTGTTAGACCTCTGCAGCAGGTTTCAATTGAAGAAGCAAATTTAAATGATTGTCACAGAGAATTAAAAGTATTCTCTGGCTCAAAAACAGTTGAGCAAAACTGACTGCCTCATCTGGAAGAAGTCAGAAATACAGAGGTACTGTAATGGACTCATCACTGCTTCGTCATATACGATGTCTCATGCATTGATGCCAGTTGATGAAGAAAGGTTACTTAGACCAAAGACACACAATCAGATGTTTAATAATGGTGTGCAACCCGAACACATAATAACTTAATGCTTATAACTGCGGAAACTGCCAAGGAAATATATGCTAGGTGTCTTGTTGTGCTATCTCTGTATTACCTCTGTAATGGTAACATGCTAAAAGATTTTATTCCAAGAAGCAATTTGTCGCATTATTCCTTTTGAAAAGTGTTTTAATAACTGTGATGGAAGTGTTGTGGACCATTTTATAGTTTGTTTTCGAGAAATAGATCATTTTTTCATCTTCTAAACCAACTGCTCAAGGGAAGTCCTTGCCACAGAGACGGAAGGTCGGCACATAAATGAGATATGATGTGCCGAAGGATATTTTCAATCAGAATCATGCGTAATAATATTCATTCTACATTTTCTGCATCGTAATTCCCATAGTTTTGTTACTGTAAATATAGACAGGAGATGTATATAGTTGCTGATGAAAAAGTATATCCCCCTTGGATTGAAAGGTGAGAAAATTCCATAGGTGTTTGTTTGGAGGAGAAATGCCACCCTGGGCTGTTTTTGCAGAAGATGACAGTTATGTTGGTAGACCTGTGCACATTTACAAATTAGCATTTCAATCAAGGTGCCAGACCCACAGGAGCATTAATGAAGTATTTAGATCATGGCACTATTATGAAGCACATTACCCAAGGTGGACAATCCGTTCCATTTGGTATGCTGTGTTCTGCATGTTCAGTTTTTAAGTGCCTGTGTACCAATAAAGATATTTTTAGGGTGTGTATTTGCATATGTTAATGCATTTCTTTGAAGGTCACTTCTTTGAAGGCTCTTTAACTGTGACAACGTGCAATACTGGCATCTCAGAAGTCTTTTTTTTCTGCAGTGCCCTCAGGCTATGTTCACATTACCAGGTTGAATTGGCACAAAACTGATTTTTTGCCATAACGTAAACCACATCGTTTTTTTGTTCAGAAATTGAAAAAAGTCGCAAATCTGATCTTTAAAATGAGAACTGATCCACTTTTATTTGTGGCCGTAGATTGGATATGTATTCAGATCATAACCATAGCAACCTAATGAAAACAGGCCATGAGATCATCGCACATGTAGCAGCAAAGGCTTAAGTCATTAAACCATTTAAGCTTTTTTTACTTTCTCCCCTGATCACAAACAGCTGAGAACTAATCAGAGGTAATGTTAATTGTAATTAGCACTTGTTTTGCTAGTTCATTCATTTGTTGTCCTTCATAACACACATGGATCATTTATCTGATGGTACCCTGCATGCAGGTAGTTTGAGGGCACAGGTTTGTTTACAGTGGAGACTGACATAGGTTGTTTATGCACATTAAAAGGAACCATAAAGGAAGATAGATATGATTTGAGTATGTGAACATGGCCTTTAGATGCTGCACCGGGGGGAAAAAAGATATTATGTATTTAGTATGAATTATTTCACACTCATAGTGCAAAAAAACCCCAAAAAAACCCCAAAGAAATTCGGCCTAAAGCCTTGAGCCTTTCAGTCCATATCACATTCATGTTTGTAGGTGGTAGAGGCAGTTTGTACAGTGTAGTAAAACTTGTGTAACCTTGTTTTAATAGTAATCAGTTATAATATATATTTATTTTTAACCTATAGGACTAAAACATAATCATAATGTAGAACTGTTTATTTATACGTTCTTTATTCTTGTGGATTTTTTTAATAGTCTTATTTGAATTTGCATGCGTTTTATAAGCTGATTAGCATTTTTAGCTGTTAAACTATGATGATAAGAATTTAAATAAAACATATTACTAAATGACAGCTGAATTACCTGATGTTTCCCTTTGTTGAACTCGCAAACATATACAGTGTAACACCAAACGAGTGCCAAAAAACAGGAATTTACCTTTCCCCTTCCTTTCTTCTGCATGACTCTTTTTACCCCAGACTTTCCATTGAGACAAGTGCAAATGAATGTGAGTGCCTCGTCTCACCTCTCTTCTACATCCTCCCACCTGACCGATTTTTTATTTTTTTTTACCACCTTGTTTATGCTGCTCCTGGCCGTTGACGTTCATACATATTCGTTCTTGGGAGGTCTGTGACGCTCTCCCTCTGTGTCTTTGGGGTACAATTTTGAATTCTTCCAGCGGAGCTATTTTCTGTGACACAAAAGCGAGGGGTGTTTATCCGCAGTTTTACATAGAGAGCGGTGCAGCCGCACTGGCGGTTCTCTCTAGGCGCCTCGCCGCACAGTCCCTGTGTGGGGTATCCGCCGAACGCACGGTGACAAATGGCAATTATATTTGTGTGTTCTTCATGAATCCATCAAACACTGGCCTTTTAAAAATGCTCCCAGGATATTTCAGCCTGTCAGATACAGGGGACCAAATTGGGATGCTGCTTAGACAGTCAAGAAGCACTCACCCCCAGTTTGCCTGTGATGTGTTTGACAGAGTGTGTAGAGGAATACCATGTATTATTCAACTACAAATGTACACTCTCAACAGTTGTTGATGTGTTGGAAACAGAGCAGTTAGAAGTCCAATTTGAGCTGTTTTCCCCCTCCTTCTCTCTTCTCTACCATAACACCGTGTTTTAATGCAACCTGTCAGCTTGTATACTATCACAGTTTTCAGGAGACTACATGTTTTTCTGGTTAGCTGCATCTCTTCAATTTTAATCACCTATTATACTTTAAAGCTTAAGGCATTATTCATGTTTCATCTAGGTGAAGCTTGTTGTAGGCCTGGCCGTTTTACATTTCCAACATTGCTACCGACCTTGTCTTGTATAGTTTTGTTCCACTGTAAAGAATCCATTTACTTTTACAGTTGAGGCACTGTGTATTCAGTAGTCAGCTGTATTCTTCATATACTGATGATTTCTGGATTTTTTCATTAATTCATAATTTTTTCCAAAGCGTACTGGGGAAAGTAGCAGTGTTTCTTTGTCTTTAGCAGCCTTTCTTTGTATGTTTTGAATGGAGGTAGAACTTCAGGAATGTTTGTAGTTATAGTGTTTTTCTTTGAATTTTGACATGCTTTTGCTTACTTGCATTTGTTTCAGAAAATTCATTTTTTATATAAAATGTACTTATTGTCTATAATGTTTGCATAGTCAAAATAAGCGGCTCAGGATATCTTTCAGTGCGTGTAAATAAAGAATCTTGAATCCTAAATCTAGAAATTTTACATTGTAGGTTTTTACTCTGTAATGCAATGAAAGGTCTAGTATAACTGCTGTTACATAATGTTAAATTCACTTTAAGTAGGCTAATAGGCTTTAAACAAGTGTGTGATTTTTGTTTTGAACTTATACATGAATGTTATTTTGTGAGCAAAACTTTAAAACTATGTTTTTTTTATTGTTTTTGTACTATGTATACACATCCTGGAGAGTTTTTTGGTCACAGATTGTGGATTTGAGTGAATGTAACCTGTTCCTTGGCTGACATGATATCCAGATTTGTACTGTTCAGGCCATCCAGAGAATCGGAAACCTGAACCACCACTTACACACTTTTATATGGTGGTTTCCTAATAGATATTTATGTGTTAGCTTGATTTTTGTCAATAGTGGTGGGAATTCTCACTGATCATGTTTGGACTGGTGTGTGGCCTGGTGTGTGTGTATTATATAGTATGTTTCTGTCCATGAAGCTCCTAATAGTAGAATCATTACAGGCAGAGAAAAAAGAGACAAAAGATGACTTCAAGATGTAACACCACACCTACTAAAATGTACAATGTGTTTATCATGTTGTCTGTTAATCTGGAACCACAGTTTTGAACTATTTGCAGTTTGTCCTTATTAGTAAGTGTTAGATAAGTGCTTTGCCAAACTACAGTATTAAAAAGTATTGAACATTTGATACTTTGTAAAACTGAATGTTTGGTGTGTCAGACTAAATTACAGGAAACACACATTCAAAGTTCAACTGATTCTATTCCGGTTTCCTTGACACTTTGAAGTTAAATTAAAACAAGAATAACTGCATAGCATATTAGGCAGGAGCTCATTGAACATGCGGTCTGTTGGACATTCCTGGCTTGTGGATGCATACAGAAGGTTGCCGCCAAACGTCTTTATTTGTTTGGGAGACCATACTTGTAGATTGGCTGTGGTATGAAGAGACAGGCGCTGCCTGTGTTTAATTGCATTGTTTTACATTTACATTCCTGTCAGAGATCTCCCTCGGTGATGTGTTGTTAAAAAGCCGTGGGTTGGATTTTTCCCCTCTTGTTAACAATAATTGTACTTGTTGGTGTTCCCACGAAAAAAAATCAAGAAAAGACAGAGAGGGAAAAAAAAACTGAACTGACTGTTCTGAAAAGTTCAGGTGTTTTGCGAATTAACGATTCGTTGCAAGCCGTCACAAAAGTTGGCCTGTGATTACCCTTGCGTGGGTTGCCGCCTTACACGAGTATGCAAGGGAAAATATGGAGTTTGAAGGAAAAAAAAATAGTGGAACCCAGAAATGTACAAGGGAAAAAAAAGCAACAAAAAAGATGAATTATTCAAAGGAGCTCAATAAGTGAGTGCGGAGATGCTCCTTCTCTGATGCAGATGGAGAGGGAGGCAGTGCTCCCAGTAGAGCTGAATGCGCAGGAGCTCTCACTGCTGAAAATGCCACCGCTCCTGTTTCATCAGATAGGGCGGCCCATTCCAGCACCTCCTCACGCCTGTCACATGTGTGAAGACTGTAAGAAATAGAGCATAAAGGCAGTAGTCGCTATATGAAGAGGAGAGACCAAAAGGAACACAAAAAAGAAGACAGAATCACACCTACAGTGACAGTCCAAGATGGATTGACCTCTCTGAGTTTAGATATGGGTCACAACCAACATGTCCTTCCTTTTTTTTACTACAGTACTATGAACTGGGCGGTGTCTACAAAATTCCACACCACTATGGCTTGTAATTATGATACAACAAATGCGTGTGAATCCTTGCTTTGAGGATAATAATACTTAAATAATAAAAACATAGACACAAACTTATATACTTGGAACCCCATTCCAACCAATAAAACAACAATCATAACCAACATGTGTTTACCAATGACATTTCGTAATTTGAATTTCACTGATTTCATTCATCTGGCAATGTGTTGCTGTTCACGAACGTGAGGTCAAACCTCCAAAATTCTCTGATGAACAGCTAACACATTGTCAGATATGAGGGCTGAACTGATTTTTATTTTTTTTTGTAACTAAATGATTTATTTTTGTTACTTGGATGATTTATATGCATTTGAGATAATGATTGATGAGCAATATACTATGCTGGAGAATTTCTGTCTTGTACAGTTTCATTCTGTGCCCCAGTGAAGGGCTTAATAATGTGATATTATTAACTAATTACCAAATAATTTTAGTTTTAATCGGAATTCTTATTACCCAGATTTGGGAATTTCTGTGCTCTTGTATGCTGATGAACAAAACAGATTCTTGATGAACAAAATCAGCTCTGCCATCATGTCTGGCACCAAGACTGTTCTAAGGTAAAGTTAGAAGCTGTTATGTCATGCCCTCAGTCAGAAGGATAGTTCATAGATTATGACATAAAAATATTCTGTTTTCTCTCCCAACCTCCCCCCCCATCCCCACCCCAACACCAATTGACTCTCCCTTCAGCCCAACCTCAGCCGCTGCCTCACCCTACATCGTCTCTGCAGCAGCCCAGCGAGGGAGAAGCTGCCAGTCTGCACAATGGTGTTCATGCAGGGCTGAGTAATGGCCACCGAATGACCCGTGGGGGCACACAGCCTGCAGCCGCCGCTGTGGTTGATCCTTCTCCCTCTGAGAGCAGAAAACACTCGTCTCCTGTCTCCCAGCGCATGCAGAAGAAGCTCCGCTCCAGCCTGTCCGTCAACAGCGACAGCAGCAGGAGGAGTAAAGGCAGCTCCATGGGTTCACACAAACCTGGCTCCTCTCCAGAGGGTAAATATTATTTAAGTAATACAAACACACACACATATTGTTCATATACTTGTAGACTTCCACTGTGTCTTGGGACCCCTTTCTAACAAACATAAGTACGGTCATAATCAACATTTTCTTGCGTTTACCAATGCCATTTCTTAATTTGAATTACAAACACCATACCAGTCTGATTTTCATTCATCTGGCAATGTGTTTTTGCCCACGTGTGTAAGGTCAAACCACAGAAAGTCTTCGATGATCCAAAGAGCAGCTAGCACATTGTCAGATATGATGATAAGGTGAATGCAATAATGAAGGAGCTCACCAGTGCATTAGTAATGGTCACCAAGGTGTGACCTTTTAACAAGGCTGTGGAGAGTGGGGGGTCGGCCATGTGTCAACCCCACCTCTGCATGGGCCCTCGCTCTCCTATCTCAAAGTGTCCCCTCATTAAGAGCTGCTCTGTGACTCTACAGCTCACACCTCTGCCTATTCTAGCCCAGCCTCCTCAGTTCACACACAGACACAGCACTGTCCGTCTTCACCGCCCCTACAGCCTTCTTCAATACTGCCCCTGTTACTAATGCCTCTATGCTAATAGAGCATCTGTCCAGTCTAAACCTGTATTTCAGCATTTTACTCATTTCTGTTTCTGAGACTAATAAAGCATGTGTTTAGTTTGCTTTTTTGTTTGTCAACAAAGCACCCTTGCAACAAAGCTGTATTCATCTTTTAATTAAGTTTATTTTATTAAACAAGTGTGAGATTTTGACAGTTGCTGTAGTTATCACCATAAAGGCATGGTATGTCATCATATCCCCATTGAATAAACAAAAATGTGCCTCTTTCAGAAGCATCATACTTTTAACTTCTTAATTGATGTGTAATGTTTACAAAACAGTTCACTAAGCCTGCTTCATTAGAGCTTTTGTTGCTGTTATTTGTGGAATAGTCTAAATCAATATGTTCCCTCTCCAGTATTCATTTCCCCCTGGAAAACCGCAAGCTGTTGTGTTTTAATGTTTACACGGATTACCATAATCTGTTTGCCTGTGAAATTATCTTCTAAACAGCCTGGAAAACAGAAGAATAAAGCTCTACAAGAGCTACGCTTGGGGTATTTTGCTCCCTGTATTCTTGGCTCGCATCTCTGGCACTAATACCCCGCTGATAACAGCAGGGCTGCTGGAAAGTCATCTAATTGAGAGATCTTTTGTTACGTGGGTGGGTTAAGACCTTGGATGATAGTGTGTTTGTGTTGTAAACAAGTGCTAATTTCCATTCCTCTGACAAATTTAATTAAGGCAACAGTCCACTTAAAAGCCTCTATGGTTGTTAGGCTGTATTCAATATTAGGGTTTTTTTTTCTTCTTTTTGATGTAGTCCAAATAAATATCCATTGAAGTTCTTATGTGGCCTGGGCAGTGTCTCTCTCTGAAATGATATGCATGTTTGGGTTGTCACAATACCAGAATTTGTGTTTTGTATTGCAGTGCTTAGTATTAAATGATACTGTGGCAAAATATAAGCTTATTGCTTTGAACAGAGATATTCAGATGGTTACAGCTTGACAGAGTAAAGTTTTTCTGTCTTTATCATTTATGAAACATGCTTTTGGTACTGTGGCTTTTAAGACTGCTATGTGTAAATAATCATGCCTCTGATTTGCTGCACTGTGCTGTAATTTATTCTAACTGCAATCCAGGTGTAACCATTCCTTATAACTTCACTATGAACCAATAGGCTGAACTAATCTAGACTTAGTGGGTGTGGCAGCACAAAAAAAGTGAGTTCCAAAGGGAACTGTTTTTGCAGCTTTTTTTCCTGTGTATGGACCGTATAGGTTAGTGAGTGTACATTTTTAAAATTTTTAAAAGTTACGTCTTTTAAAGGGATAGTTCACCCCAAAATGAAAATCTGATGTTTATTTGCTTACCCCCAGGGCATCCAAGTTGACGGTGACTTTGTT
>JBBKCR010000122.1:20182105-20192323 GCA_037577295.1 Ladigesia roloffi | reverse complement strand
TGCTCTTTGGCGTAGGTTACGCAAACGCCGTAAGTGATCTGTTGCGTGAATACGTCACTCGTTTACACAGAGCACAGTGATTCCGGTGTTTGCGTATCCTAGCTCTCCTAGCTGTCCTCGTCTTTCAGAGGTAAAAAATTATATAAAGACTGTTCAGTTTCTCACAAAAAACGATCATTTCGTGTCTTAAGACCTCAATGTGTCGTCACGAGCCACAAAGTGTAATTTCGATTTCTCTGTGCATGTTTTTGTTCTTGGAAAGGTCTGACACCCATCCACTTCTATTAAATGACTAACAGACTACCAGACTGCTACGGCTAAAGCTAAAAATCTGCGTTTGTGTTCTGCTGAGGAAACAAAGTCATCCTTCGACTTGGATGCCCTGGGGGTAAGCAAATAAACATCAAATTTTCATTTTAGGGTGAACTATCCTTTTAAATAAAAACTTGGTAGAAGATTTAATTTACCATACTGTAGTTTTGGAAAGGTATTGAACTTTTGATATTTTATACATCACTATATATCACAGAGATCGAACATGCAAATGATTACTGTTAACTCAGAAAGGAAATGAACATGTTGACTAATATCATATAATGAATATTGTATAGAGCTCTGATGAACTGCATGGTTTATTCTGTAAGGATTATGTGTCTTTGCCTGCACGCAACTGAGTGTCCGTCAGTGTTTTGTTATAATCACAGTTTGATAAAGTTCTAGCCTTTTACGTATTTATTGACTACGCGTTTATCCAAATACATCTCTCTCTCTCTCCTTCCATCTCTCTCTATCCATCTCATTTGGTCTCTGAGGCAGCAGTCAGTCTTTCTTCATTTGAATGTTTTTGCACAGCTCACTGGTCTGCGCCTATTCCAGCTTGTTTTATGTCATGCTGCTTCTCTTTTTGATGTTGGCCTTTGGGCTTTTCCAGATGTCTTATACTATTTCCTCGGAGGTGCTCTGTGATTTTTTTAGCCCTCTCAGATTCTGGGCATCCTCGGCGATGGCTGACATTAAGCATGGACCCTCTCTTAGAGGTGATGTCAGTTTTGTGGTGGAGACGAGTCTGTCTGTCTCCTGTGTACATTACCCAGCCGCTCAATATTTCAGATTCTTATAATCGCCGGTGATAAATTATACATCTAAGTGAATGCATGAAGCAGTCTATAAATCTGTATCTAGAAATTATTGTTCAAAAACTTAAGTCACATTTTCCTTCTGGGAAGAAGTGACCTCATGTCAGGATTTGGCTTAGCATTCAGTAAGCACATATATGTTCAGCTAAATAAGAACTCATTGTTTTGATTGTTTTCTTTAACATTTCAAGCAGCATTTGCATCTTCAAGCCGATGTAGCCTTTTAGCCTACAGTAGATCAGCATGGCAGCATGTTTTAAAGTTTAAACAGTGTCCAGGCTGGATTGCTGCACTGATGGTCAGCCTCACTTTGATTAAACAAACATGAGCATCCAGTAGTTTTAAGGCTGAGCTTTCCTCTCTTAGCAGCTTGAATCACACTAAGGACTCTCCCTGACAGCTCACGGTGAACTGATGAAAGCTATGCAGATTTACTGTTTGGATTGATAGTAATACATATCAAGCCCTTTCCCCAAAAATACACATCAAGTGAATTAATTTGGCTCACAGTTAATTGCAGTTGTAAAGAGCAGACTGTGTCAAGGCTGGCAGGGTGCTCGGCCAGTCTCTTACATACCAATTTTAGTACATCCTGTGATGTACCTCTGATGAAATGGTTCACAAGTTAAGCCATTTATAATCTGTGCTCATGCTAAACATGTTTCGCATTAAAATACTTCTCACATACCTTTTCTTCACTAATTCGGTATAATTAAGTGAATTTAAGTGTTAAATTTTTTAAATTACAGCGAATGTAGCAGAAACCAACAGTGAATCATCAGAATGATGGAATGCTATTATCTTGATCTAGTTTAAAAAATAAAAATACTAGTGATAAAGCATATAATGCAGAAAAGAGAAATGCAGAGTGTATATGCCATCTTTAACAACAGTAATTTTGTAGTCATGTGCAACAGCCTGCACAAGATTGTGAAAAAGGTTAAATGTTAATCAGGATTGAGAGAAATGGCAGCATTAGTGCAGCAATTTGCCTGTGAAAATCTTGGACACTGCTAATCAGCTTTGCGTGATCAAGCCTGTGCTTTTGCATGATGATGACCCCATTATTCACACAGCTGCTAATCAACCCAAAAGTGGAATTTATTCTTTTGAATTTCTCTGATTCCTCCCATCTCTTCCCCTGCTTAACTGGTCACCCTCTATTCTCATATACACCAACCCTCCCATATAGTTATGCTGTGATTGTTAAGTCATCTAATATGGCCCGCATTCATTTTTGTATGAGACTGTCAATGGAATTCTCTGTTAACCTTTGTTTGACTATAGATTATTGATTTGCTTCGACCTTGCGATTTATTTTTGGTGATAAATTGTTCATGTGAGATGTGTTCTAAAAAAAAAAAAAAACATTTTAAATATATTTTGGAGCTGGTTTAAATAGTTTGAAATGCACTGATCAAAAACTTACACAGTAAATTTATTGCTGAGGTCAATAAGCATTATTATATAAGTCAAATATATAAGCGACGTAAAATGTAGAAGTAAAATGTGCTATACCTATATAAACATGGATAATCTCAGATAAATACACATATATGAGCAACACTTTATTTTTCTTTTAATTTATTTCTTGTGTTTTTTGCCTATGTTCCTATATATGGTGCTGTGGGAGCAGACTGCTGTGTGCACTGCATCCTGGCCTGCCTGTTCTGTGAGTTCCTCACCTTGTGCAACATGGTGGTAGCTCAGGCTTCCTGTGGCACCTGCACGTCAGAGGCCTGCTGCTGCTGCTGCTGTGCCGATGACCTGGGAGACGACTGCAACTGCCCCTGTGATATGGACTGTGGCATCATGGATGCCTGCTGCGAGTCTTCTGACTGCTTGGAGATCTGCATGGAGTGCTGCGGTATCTGTTTCCCCACATAAGGCCCTGGCCACCTGAAGCCAGAGAGGACATGGAGAGAGAAGGAAAGACGAGTCGGTGTGTGTGTGGGGGTCTTTATCTGAATACCCAGATAAAGCAGATGCGTCCCAAACTAAAAAGGACAAAAACGTTACATTTGATTCAGAGCAAAATGAATAAGACGATTTGTGTTTCTATAACTGTCAAATATGCTATTGACTTCCTCACTTTGAAAAGTGTTATTGAAGAGGCTACCCTTTAACTATCAGTGTTATTCGTATTATTTCCATAATTTCTTCTTTTTCAGAGGTCTTTATTTCTTTACTCAGTCCAGGCTTTAATACAGTTAGATTTTTCGGAATGCAGATGTTTTAAATATATGAAGACAGGCTTCAAATGGCTTTTGTCTGCCTTGAGCAACACTGTAATTTCCACAGAGACATGACTCTTTCACACTGTCAGAGGTCAACTCTTTGTGGGTGTTATATGGGAGTTTTATTTTGGACTTACTAAAACAGACTTCACTGATGGCCTATTTGGTAAGGCTTTCTTTAAGCATCGTCTACTGTAGCTTGTTTTATTTCAGGTCAGTGAAGTAATAAGTTTTCCATCACATTTAGGATAGAATAATGGAAAGTTATAACAAGCAATTGTGAAGGGAGGAAAAAGTTAGTTGGTTCCGTCCCTTTGTTTAAATTTAAAGTAGACCTACTCCCATCAAAATTCCATTCATATCTTGGAAACATTACATTTTACTGTATTTTGTTATTTTTAGACCTTTGATTTACAGACCCTTTGTTTTATACACTGTTTTCATTTGTATGAGCTTGCTTGTTTGATTTCTGCTGATGCACCTTCTTGTCTACAATGCATACTGGGCTTGGTATTAGTGTTAAAAAAAAAGACCTTCCTGATCAAGCTTTGGAGTTGAGTGTTACACTTAGGCCTTACATTAGATCAAATGACAAATGAGTTGTGTAATGCCAATGACATCCTTTTAGTTTATAGTATTATATTCATACATTTGGTACGGCATTTGTGTTTGTGAAATCTAACTCATCTCTGCCATCGTCTTTCATTACGATACTTGCTAAACTGCACTCCTCGCAGAGGAATAAGATTAGAATTAGAACATAACAAGACTGGCTGTGGTAAGCCGCTTTATTTGACCTCAAGCTTCTCAGAGCACAAATATAACCCAGTGAAACTGTCCTGTCTCCGCTCTGAGCCATTGCAGGGTAAATCTCAGTGTTTGTTTGGTTCAGATACCAATTGTGTGATAATTGTGTGTTCTCTGTACCTGTTTTTAATATACATTTCTGATTTACTATATGATTTGTAACCCTCATTCACAGTTTATTATGCACTTGAAAAGATACAGCACCCCTGCAGAGATTCTGCTAGTGTTTTCTTACAGACGTTTGTTGAAGAGGAATTCAACTGATCTTTAAACTTTTTGCGTATTTACATTATTGAAATATACATAAAGTACAACTGGGATCATTTACTGATTTATTGATACATTTATGTTTTTTTGTTTGTTTGTTCTGTTTTGTTCTTTTATTTTTCGTTGCTTTTTGTAAAACTGAGCACTCTGTGATCAAATGTGTGATCTGAAACTCCAGTCCAGGCTTTGCTTTGTTTTCACACAGCAGCGGCTCGCCCTGTGAGTTACTGAGGCAGGCAAATTAAGAAAAACTCTCAAAGGTTTTGTTAAAGTTAGTTCAGTGTTAAGATCTTTCCACACTGACAGGTTTTACGGATGACAAATACCATTTTTAACACACTAATGCTTTGATGGATTCTAGTAAACAAAACAAAAGTATCCATTAAGTAATAGTGATGACAAACATATCAAATCAAAGCAACACTGCTAAAAAAGTTGGAACAGAGACTAGTGACTCACGGCTGAGCCTGTATGTTTAGTCATTTGTTGCTTTACTTCACCTCTGAGCACCAAAAATAAAATGGAACAAACATAAGTGGTTTGATGAGTGGTTTCATGCCAAATAGTTCATTGTCAAGAGACTTCTAGCAATCTATCAATGGTGGTGATAGGAACAAAGGGTTATGATGTGTTCAAAACGAGTATAGACATTTTGTTAGTGAACCAAAATGACCAGCCCTGAAAGTAAATGGAAATTAGTGTTAAAGCAAAAATAAATTAAGTTTTTTTTTGTACTACACAGTATTTTACTGCATCCCACAAACAATTATTCAAAATCTTTTTGGTGATAGTTTTCTCTGAGGTAGTTTTTAGTGGCATTATGTTTTTGCATTCTGATTCCTATGACCATTCTTTTGGAAAAAAATCTATGAAATGGCATATTTTGCATTAAACCACTTTTCACGGCTTAATAATTTATAGGTGCAGATATTTTAAAAGAACGTTGGAGTAAATCTTAAACTGGATTCAAGTGACATAAAAACAAGACTTACTGCAAGAAATGTGAATAATTCTTTTCTCAGCTTTTGCATATTTATCCTTTGGCATTTTGTAGTCTACGCACAACTTTGCCTCAGTTTTCTAATAATGTAGTGTTTTAAAAAAATGTCATTACTGGACCATAGTAAAGCAAGCATTTAAGGCGATACGTGATGCTTCATTTGAGAGTAATCTGTTACAATGCTTTTTGGACACACCCTGGCCTCCTACCTTCTTGTTCTTGTCTGTTCAATGTTAGTAGGATATTATACTATATCAAACTTTGCTTACTGTTGTACCAACAACACAATTTTTTTTGTCTAGAATAAAAGTGTTTGTGAAATAAATCCCTTTCTACTTGATTATAAAAAACAAAGCAAGTAATTCTTTGTTTATATATGTATTTATTTATTTCATTTTCAATGACTGCATGTAATTTAAATACACTTTGGGGTGAACTGTCACCATACCTGTGGACATAGAGTGTTTTGAGAGAAATGTCTTTGGAAAGGGAAGGGAGAGGGACCTGATTGGCCCTATTACTTTTGAATAATTCTCAAAGCTTGGTGTGCTTTTACTACTACTAGGTTCATTTGGGATACATGTGCTTGAATAGGGGTTACGGCTGCTCTACCTACCTCCTCATGCAAGCTGTACATCAACATGGATGGCAGCACTTCTCTGGTGGAGAGACCAAGGCCTCCAAACAGGATGGTGGCCGTTTTTGACCTTTTGCTAGACATCCTCCCTTGCAAACCTCTCAGCTGAACCCAACACTGCCCCACATGCACTGCCTTTTGTCCACAGCTGGCAGTTGTCTTATTTCCTTTAACAGATTTCTGCATTCACAGGAAATTACCATCTTATTTCACTAATGGAATCACTGAAAATACTGACAGTCTCTAACTCAAGTTTTCCCCCCTTTTTTGGTCCAGAAAGGGAGAGAGGTGGAGTGAAAAGTCCAGGTAAGTGTGCAGTGACCTTTTCACAAAGTCATCCACCTCTCTTCCTTTTAATCAGTCCCCCTCTGTTCCTCTCTGTGCCGCTGCTTGTAATGTCACAATTAAGGTGGTTCTATTGTTTCTCTCTCTATCTCTTTTTTTTCCCTGTCTTTTTTTCCTTGGCTGGAGAGAAGGCAGCACTCCTTTGACCTTGGGTCATTTCCTTTACAGTATTAAATAGGTCATTAGAGGGCTGTGGCCACCCCCACCCTGTGCTCCTCTCTCATTCTCTTTGCTCACTAGGAAATGAATGTCAGTCACTGCCCTCAGCCACCAACACATATTACAGCTTTTTTCCCGCTCTACGCCATATTCAAGGGCCTTGGTTTCACCATGCTTGCATCACAGGCAGAAATTTGCATCTCTGTGTTATAGACTTCAGTTAACATTTTGTCCTCAGTTGTATAATATGGCAATTAACTACAGATTCAGTGTTGTACAGTGCACAAGAACTGGGAAAAAATGACCTTACTTTACCCCCTTTACTGATCAAGGTTGAGACACAATTCATATTGTTTGTGTGCAAAAGATAATCTGCTGTGATGCTTCTTTTTCACAAGGTCATTTTCAGGGCTGCAAACATGAGACTAATAATGCTTTTACATACCTAGTGCTTTATGTGCCGTGAGTCCTAGTCATCAGTTCCTCATTCATTCTTTCTAAATCTAGACTTAAGTCTGCAAAGGAAGGAAGTCCTCCGCCAACATCCGATGCATAATGTATCATTTCGTCCCCTCACGCTTGTCAAAGTTTGAAGGACTTCCAAAGCATGGGCTTGTATCATCGTATTAAAATAGTAGGGCTGGATCCATCAGAGGGGTGAGGAAAACACAGACAAGAAGGACAAGGAAGGAGGGGAAAAAAATAGAGTTCAAGTAATGTCACTCTCAATTAATCTCCCCAGGTCCTGTCCCCGTTAATGCTTGCACGCCTGGGGACGCTTTACAATGCAAATGGGGTCATTACCTGGGGAGCTTAATTGACTGTGACACAGGCCATGGGTGTTTTTTACTTCATATTTATTTTCTTGTAATTCATCTCCAAAATCCGAATTGGAGTCTTTAACCATAAACCTCCAATTTGCTGAACAAAATGAGCGTTCAGCGAAATGTCACCAATGAGGTACAGGCGACACTGTTTATTTCCTCATTGTTCGGATTCACAAAGTCAGCATGAATCCTGCAATTTCACCCAGAAATGAGTGAACTGCCTCCTCCTGTCGAAGGGTTTCAGAGAGCCTTATCTGAGAACTCCCATCTGACGTAGTGTATTTTCCTAGGAATTTTGAAATGTATTAACTGCTAAATAAACAGCAAGGACTTTATTTGATATGGTTGATGTTCTCTTAGCTATTTGTCTAATATTATAAAATATGGTCTAAATACCAAAACATTATTTGAAAATGTAGAATTGTTTTTGTGTTTGTTGATTTTATTATGGTTATTGTTGCTGTTATTGTTGCAGTTATATTTGCTGTATTGTATCAAATCTATTTTTGCTTTAATTACTACAAATTATTAACAAGAATTAAAACAATATTGCAGAAATAATTACATTAACAGCACATAAAAAGTAAAACTAGTGGATACTAATCTGTTAGGCCTGCTGGCCCTGTTTGAACAGTATGAAATGCTGCAGGAGACCAGAAGGAGCAGTGTCTTTTTACCAAGTTCTTAAAAATTACTTTTTATAAACGAGTTTATTTCAACTCTCGTGGATGAGGAACTGATAAAGATATTGAAGCTGCTTTATATCTGAGCCAAAGTTCAATTCCTGGCATCTAATATCTGGTAAAAAAAAACAGTATGCATGCCTTAATAAACAAAATTTTGTTTCCAGAATACTGTACATTTTCTTGTTTCACAATACAAAAACATGTAGAATGCAAAGAGTCAAATAGTTGCCCAGGGACACTTCCCAAATTATGAATTTAACAGTAATTCTAACAATAGAAATGTATTAGTTCTTGATAACACAATGTAACTATTCATTCATGACATTGTGATATCATAGTGCAGAAATAGGACTATGAAATTTCACAAAGTGTGCAAACAAGCAAGACCAAAAAACAGCCCGGCATGTTCATGTCACACACCACTCTCCTCCAGCCCACCACCTCTCGTGTCATTAGTACCACTACAGTCATAATTATTCTTCCAATTTGAAAACATGACCACAAAATAATAAACTGAATCATGGACTGAATGTATTTTTACACCTCCAATATTATTGCTACGTCAGGGCAGTTGGTGGACTACGAGTTTGGAAGTTACCCTTGCGATCAGAAGATCGTAGGTCCAAATGCCAAGACAGACAGTGGCACCACTGGGGTACGTTTTAGTAAGGTACCGTCCCCACGCAATGATCCCCAAGTAGAGTGATGTCATATGATTGGTGTAAATAAACAGAAATTCAAACTATTCACACTGTGTGCTGTGTTCACCGTTTTTATGTACTTCCCATCTGTGGGAACACTTGGTGAAAGAGTATATAATATGGGAGTGAGTGTGTGTGTGGATGGTTGTATGGGGTAAGATAAAGTTGTCTGCTGTTAGGAAAACATTGGATCACAGTTAGTGCACCTTCAACTATTCTTCTTCTTCTTCTTCAACTCATTGGACCATGGCAGAGGCAAATTGAAAAGGACGTGTAGAGCGGAAGTGCCTGTTTATTTGCTTGTACACGGTCCTTGAGCTATAAATTAGATGTCACCTTCACTCCTTGTCATTCTCTGATATGGATGTGTTGTGGATACCAAAGTAGCAGTTTGATTGTTTGCTTTTAACATCACTTAAATGAAGGACTTGGATGGCCTGGAGTCATTCTGAGAGGATTGACAGTTAGTTTTGTGCACAGTGTAGACTGAGGCTGTGTACTGTAATCAAATCACTGGCATACTCCAAAGCTTTGGACAGCAGCTATTAAAAAATTGATGGAATATATATATATATAATCTCAGGCAGGGCTGTGTATGTATGTTTGTCTGCGTGTGTGTACAAAGAGAATTACATGTATCATTTGTACAAACACACACACACACAGAGAGAGAGAGAGAGAGAGAGAATAATTACAGAGATAATTACAATAACCTTTTACCTTTAATTCACCATGTCATTTTGATACAGTATAGATACAGGACACACATCAATGGGAATGTAACAGATCAAAGAACGAACTAGGTATTTAAATTTGTAATTACAGAATTACATTTAAAGAATGCATCAGTGATACGCAGAGACAGCAGATCTGTGTTTATGGGGTTTTATTGTTAGGCACCAAAGAAAAATTATTAAAATAGCACACACTTGTAATGTGTTAGGTCAAGTTATCTGTGTACTTCTTCCTGTGAGGTTATCGAGTGTTTGAGCAGTTTGTGCACAATAGCCTAAGTATAGATGCTCATTCTAACTGAAGTGTTTTAATAAGAAATAGCTAATTTTACAGGTACGTTTAAAGAAGAAATATCTGTACTGGTATGGGAGCGGAAAACTGTGGTATTTTGCTATTTCTAGGGTTAAGAAAGTTTACGCTCTTCAAAAAAGTAGCCTATTAAATGGAAGCTGATCATCCCTGGTGATATACAGCCTCATGCTGAAACTGTAACTATGGGCCCGATAATGCACATGGCGCAACGTGCCTTTGTCACTGGTGCAGCCCATTATTGCTTTTTTGTGCGAGCACATCTTTCATTTTTTCCAGCAGAAATGTACAATGTCATTATAGCAGATGGCATTGCGCTGGGTAGGGCGTGTCCCTGAAAAGAAGGGGTGTGGTGAGGCGCATAGCGCAAAT
>JBBKCR010000122.1:20118543-20131017 GCA_037577295.1 Ladigesia roloffi | reverse complement strand
ATTGAACCGGTCTGTATGAGGCTTTCAGTTCAGTACCCGATACAAACCAAACGATTCATAAAAAATAATTTTTACTAAGAGTCATAGCAGAATATTGCATTGCTAATTTAGAGGGAATTGAGTCAATCTGGGAAACATCACTCAAGCTTGTAGAAGCTATGTAAATATTATACTGGAGCAAACTATCTATATAAGTGTGACACATTAACACTATTAACTGCATAGCCCAGATTCTACTATATGCTGGTACTAAGCACACAGGACTACCAGGAAGCCATGGTAGCTTTGTGTATCACTAAATTAAAACACATAAAAACCTCCAAAACACTTACCCAAACTCACAATAACACAGCAAGTAACCACAATAACGCCATTTCCCCCACAAAATTCCCCCACAAAGTACACAAAATAACCTCCACAACAACAATAAACAACAACAATTATAACGTCCCTGGTAGGAGCAATGCATGCTGGGATAATGTCTCTAGTGAGAGGGTGTTTTCCATGGCAGGTGATATTGTCACTTAAAGCAGATCTGTGCTGTCTGAAGAAAATGTGAACACACAAATTTTTCGAAAATAAATTAACGATTGAAACTACTGATTGAGTCCCATATAAAAAAAAAAAATGTTATTTTCTTTCTATTAGTTTATGACTACTAAAATATTACATTATTTTATTTTTATCAGGAGATTTTTGTTTTTGGTAATAAATGAGGTATTTGCTGCTGAAAATAAATAGGTAAGGAATAGCTCCATCATACTTTTTATTGTCTTAATAAATAAAAAAGGGAAACAAGTCAAAGAAATTATCTGGGTTTTTAAATGTTTTATTTTTGCTGCATCGAAAACATACCGAACTGTGACGCCACTGGGTTGTATCGAACCAATCCATGATTTTTGTGAACCGTTACATATATACAGTGTTGTGCAGGCACCTTTAAAAAAGTAATTCGTTATAGTTGCTAGTTACTTCTCACAATAGTAACTGCATTGGTAACTGAGTTACATCATTATAAAAGTAACTAATTACCAGGCAAAGAAGTTGCGTTACTTAAAAAAAATCTCATGTAATATAACTATAAAATAAATATAAACATTGTACACTAATCACCAACGCAGAGAGACGCCTTTTTCCTGGGCAGAAGTTGCACGTCACATATACATTTTAGCCTTTCACCTCAGCGAGGAAAAATAATTTGAATTTTGTATTTGAATTTTGAAGTAGTGCTTAAACTTCCAGTTTGCAAAAGCTCCTTTTGACTGACCGTGTGTATGCTTGTGTGTGAACACCCGCACTGCTCTACCTCTGATTGGCTAACCATGGAATTTTACTCAATTTAAGCCAATCATCGCAGTCTCAGTTACACCACGTATACAGACACACCAATCATTATCACACGTTAGTAATGCTGTTTATTTAGATCCCATCACTGCATATGTGTATATATATATATAATGCCATCTGAACTGTTCAACAACATTTTAATCAGTATATGAGATATTCTTAATCTTATGGAAGTACTGATTCCAAGCTGTTTGCAGTATTCTGTGGTTGTCACACTTACTATCATTTGGATCTGTGGAGATAATCTGTGTCTGTGAAACCCAAGAATTTAGCCTACTTTGCGACTGCAGCCACTTATCTCTCCCTCATGCTTAAGTGAGGGCTCTTTTGCTCACAGCCTGGAAAATATGTCTTTACCACTGATAACAACTGCAGTTTTGAGACTCATTTCAGTCTCATTTTTGCTGGATGGAAGGCATTTGAGAACAGGTTGCCCATCTAATGATAATAATATACAAAAGCACCATTACAGGACGCACCCACAGTGCGCGCACATCTGTGGAGCACCTGTGAATTAGATGTTCTTTTGGAGGTTTTTGTTAGTCCGATTTTTTTTTTTTTCCTTTTAGGCACTGTTTGTCAAAATGTCAGCTGTGTCTGATGGTAGAATTCATCATTAGCACTATTAACACACAGATGCCAAGTTTTTATGTTTGCTTAAAGATGAGCCAAGATATGAGCTAGTTGGCTGTGATCATGAACAGTGAGCACAAAGATACTCTTTCATTTATTATTTGTCATGGTGACACTTTACTAAATTATTCAGATATGAGTTTTAAGCACGCTACCCATGTTACCCTTCTAGGACACACAGTAAACATTAACATAGGGCAGGAACATTTTTCATTCTTTCCTTTTTCTGCCTTTTCTTTGAATATTTGTTGTTCCAACTACAAACACTACAAATTATGTAAATAACCCTTTTCCCTCCAGCACAGATCCACACCATTTTGTTTTTAGAATCCTTCTCTATATATCTCTAATTCTTTTTCCTCTCTCTCTCTCTTGCTCTCCCAACCTCTCAAATGGCACCCTTAATAAAGATGATTTAAAAAGGCATTTAACTCACTTTATTAAAAAATAAAGCAGTCATTTGTAAAAAAAAAACCCAACAATGTCACAATTTTGGCATCTCAATAAATCTGATTTAAGTAAAAATAATGATGATCCCATGCACCTCAATTTTGTTGTTATATGAACAGGACCCAAATCCCTTAGTCACCTATCACTAAGGAGAGTGTCAAGCAAGAGATCATGCAAAGTCTACCAACAACAGGGGCTGAGGGCATGCAGTGTCTCATATGTCATTCATGTGTCCATATCAGGTGAACAAATATGAAAATATAGATTTTTTTTCATTCCCTTAAATTATTCAGGGCTGTAGCTGTGTTTCTTGTAGCCTTATTCAGTATTCTGCCATCACTACTTCTTTAAGTATTCTGCCTAGTTCTCCTCATACTCGAATGAATTACAAATCTACCAAATTAACACTTAAGTGCAGTGGCAAACTATAATTACTCAAGCTTATTCCAGCTCCGCCCGATGCTGAGAAGCATCTTCTCTGCAAGCACACTAAAGCCTACAAGACTTCAAATCAACTCGACAAGGAACTCTGCTCTGACACAGAAGTTATTCAAACCTGTTTGCTTTTAGTGAGCATATTAAATGTGTCAAGCCTTGAAGTAAAGTGTTGTAAATGCCTACAATATTTATGTTTTTCTATTTGTCAACCAAGAGTTCATAAGGAATTCATGAAAAAAAGCTCTCAAACGCCTGCGGAGGGAATGCGTGGTGCAGCGCATCCATTTTTGAAAGAGGCATCATCCATTAGGGTTCATCATAGGAGATCTGCATCCTCTGGCTTGCAAATGAGATAAATATTTTCCTGTCATTAATTCTTCAAGGCCATAAGCCATAAAACATAAGCCTGGAGCTGATCTTTCTGCTTCAAGCAATGCTGTGTTTAAGAACACTAATGGACTTGGGTGTCACTTCGTTTAGTGAATAATTAACAGTTGCACCATGCGCACAATGTGGCACATTGCATTATTGATCTCCTGCTTGTTTTGGATTCCTCCTCCGGAGTGTTTTCACTTTAATTAATAAATAGTCTGGTTTGTGGAGGTCATGTTAGTGCCGTTTGTCGTGTTTTTAAAAGCTCAGTATTTGCCTTTGAAGAAGCTTCTTGTTTTGGACACTTCTCTGAAGCTTCAGTATAGTGTCAAATCAGGTCATGGTAGTTTTAATTGCAAACATGCAAAAAAAACAGATTCTCTTACACTAATTCTTCAAACCATTTCATCAAATTCCAAAAAACGTAGACAATAATCTCATACATGCTAACTGCATCACATTATGTAGCACAGTTAACTTTGTGCTGTCATGTACAAAGGTCTGCCATTCAAAAGACAAACTCTACTCACAATAGTGAAACAGAAAACACACAGTTGTGAGGGTTTGCACACTAACAATAATGTGAAATCAGGTCAGAAATCAGTATGATGATTGGTAGGGGAATTGTGTACTTCACATCATTACATTTCTGTTTTTGGGCTCTTGGATTGCCAAAATGTCTCACATCTGTGCAGGTGGGAATAAAGGTAAAAAATATTGTATTTTGATGCTGGCAGGCCACCTTTTCAAAACATCAGGAGAAATGCACTTTGGAACCCCATTGTCTGTTCAGGGAAGACACTGCATGCAATGTAAATGAAGTCCTCTTTCCTTTTCAGCTCATAGACACATGCCATTTTCTTTCTGAATCTGAAAACACACCATTATTTTAGGTAGTTATAGTCTTAGAATAAAGCAATACACTTAAACAAATAGAGTTTAAAACCAAAATTAAGTTAACTTTTGACAGCCCAAGAAATTGGAATTAAGGAAAGTTAAAGTGTGATCCCATGCATGTATTAGTTGCAAAGGTTTTAGTTGAACTTGATGATTTTCTTTTTGACTGGGGTTTAAATATGAGGGTCCAATTTCCAGAGTCAGCCATCACCACAGGAAAATTCGAGAGCATTACATTTCGATAAGGTAACATTGTGTTGACTTGTACGTACTAAGGATGTAAAATGCTCAAATCGACATGTTTTGTTTTAGTTTTAATTCAAATTCAAAACTAAAATTGTCATTCTGAATACAAAATTTGTGTCATGAATAATCATAAGAAAAATATCCTTATGTAAAGTATCAAAATGTCCAGGTCCAGGTTATGTATTTGGTAATGTATACCTGCAGATTCATTATATCTGCTCTTACACCTGAATCCTTTTTGTTTCCTTTAAAGGGAAGTCTCTGGAAATGCAGTTAGAATTGAAATGTGTGGAATTGCTCTTACTGTAAGATAACCTTATATGATGTTAGGCCTGTGTGGCCTGTATAGCAGGGGTACTGTTACATGGGGTTTGCTCACGCTGGAACTATAAAGATTCCCTATCAACCACTCTGATTTTCCATCTAAAAGTACCACTCAACGTCCAGGCCCACCTGCTATCTCTTATAGCCAGCATGTCTCATGGACACCCTTAACCTCTAACCCTGCACACTGACCTCTTCTCATATAAACCCAGTTCACAGGCATGTACCTTTTACTGGGGCTAAAATGCACAAAACAGCTCAGTACTGGGGAATTCCGCATCCAGCCTGACTTACAGGCAGCATGTTAACATGTGGAAGATCTCTCATTCTCTCATTCTCCATCTCTCTATTTCTCTCTTTCTTTCTCTCTCTCTCAGTCTCTCAGCCCCTTTCTCTCTCTCTCTCACTCTCTCTCTCTCTCTCTGTCTCACTCTCTGACCTCCTCAGCATCGTTCATTGTTTTTTTCCTTCTTTTCTCTTTATCTTCGATCTCTTTATCTTTTTTCTCCTCTCTCTCTTTTCTGATTCCCTTTCCATTTCTCTCGCCCTCCCTCCCTCTATATATCTCTCTCTTATGCTTGATTTTGTCTCCCCCCTCTCTCTCTCTCTGTCTGTCTCTGTCTTTCTCTGTCTGTCTCTCTCTTTCTCTCTCTCTCTCTCTCTCTCTCTGTGTCTCTCTCTCTCTTTCTCTCTCTCACTATCTCTCTCTGTATCTCTTTCTGTCTGTCTTCCACTCTCTCTGTGATTGTATTGCTTTATAAGGCGGAGATGCAGCAGTAGTAGTAATAGTCAAATTGAGTCCATCCTGTTCTGGACTCAAGTGTATTTACATTATCAATTAATGGAATATTTAAGGGCTTAGCTTATGGAAATGTGCCCAAGTGGAATAGCCATGACCACCTCTCAGCTTGAGCTGTGGCTCTAATTATGTTTTCAGTGGGTGGTTTCAGTGAGAGGGGAGATTTGAGTGTGTGACCTGGTAGACACATTGGAGTTCCCCCAAGCAGACACTCCAGCTTCATTCCTTCTCTCATATCTCCTGCATCATATTGTCACAGAGCTTTACTCGATGCATGTGTTTCTGTGAGCGTTCAGGCCAGTGACAGTTGCTGTGAGTGTTTTGTGGAATAATATTAATCATGTAATACCACAAAATACATTTCCTTGGTTAAAATAATCCCAACCGGTGTTTCATCAAGTCATGTTTTAATTATGAAAACATTTTTATATGTTGCAAACCATAACACATTCATAATGTGAAGTAATGTATTAGCAAATTGAATTAAATCTATGCTTTACACACAATCACCAAAGAACACACATTTTAATGCTCAATTGCAGGTAATTAGCTTAATGTTTTATGGAAAAAATAGGTATTTGTATTAGTATCATTTTATAATGGTTAATACTTACCAACACATTAAATCAAGCATATAAAATAAAACTGAACACAAAACATGCAATAAATACTACTTTTAGGTCTGTATAGTTGATATGTATTTATTTTCACATAGGAAATCAAGATAGATTGTTTGAACATGATTACAATATCTCTGTTGAATTCCTAAATATTCATTCCTGTATTCATTTCTATATTTCTGTCTTGTACATAAGACTACCTGTAATACATAATCTCTATCGTTTCTGTTTTTCATGTCTAAAACAGCTGCTCTTTTTATTTTGTAAAAATTGCATGATAAATGGACCACTTAGGATAAAATGAACGTATATTAATGTACATTAAAGCTATACATTTTTTTTCCTTCTACTGCAAAGTTTCCACATCGGAGGTTTTCTTACAGATGTTGCAATGTACACCTTTGGGATTCACCTTGATGCTATTCATGATATATCCACAGAAGAGCACAGACGTCACAGACGTGTGTTTCAAAAATAAAACCGTCGCACCTGTTAAGACATGTAGTGGAGAAAGAAACCTCATGCTTAACTCATGTAAAAGAGGGAAACTTTAGGGGATTTTGTCTCTGACTTGTCTAAGAGACACATTCTGTCTGAGACTCCGGCTGGTCCCTGCAGACCCCTGGAAATAGGAGCAGTGTCAGAGATTGCATTTGGGTTGCTTTAGTGGGGGAAAGGCTGTAAAATGCGCTTTTCTCTCCAGCCGTTTCTTGGCACAGAGACAAAGACATCCTATTGCTCACGCATAGTTAACCTTTTCATTAAAGCACATTGCATAATTATTGTGAGAAGTGCCAGCATCCCCATTGTTGTTTAATTAACCAGTTAATGTTGTTAGACTGTGCTGCAAACCATTCATTTGTCTTGCTTAAGGAGCTTCTCTTGCCATAACAGAGGGGAAATTGAGTTTGTTACTTATTGTGAATGGAGACTGTGTGTGACGGTTATTAAATTTTAATAAGCTCCAATTTACACTGTTGGGTTGTTGATGACAGCGAAGACTTTATTATGGCACACCAACAGGGCGCTGGCCAGCAAAGCCTCCGACTTCGTTTTTATCGGCTTTGTTTAAAGAGCGGACTTCCTCAAGCGCGGCTTCAAGAGGAAAAAACGAGCGGCCTGTGGCATTTTGTGCATCACTTTATTGGAAGAGAAGGTGGGATGATATACCACGGCCATATGTGAAGTTGCAGTCACTTATTGATCCTGGCAATATTCCTCAGCACTTAACCTTTACACTAGCTGAACGCGATATGAAGTCCCTTATTGAATGTGTACTTTTATGTTCTCCTCTTGTGACAGTCTTAATCGATAGCTTCTCCCTCATTAGCTAGCCGAGCTCGCAGACCGTTCACTTCTTACGTAAATTCATCTGCTTCGAGAGGAGAGGCACCAGGTGCTTGTTATAGCAGGTACATTCACCTCCATCCTGTTATCAGCAGCATGATGCCAAATCAATGCAGGCCTTGTAGGGTGTGTGAGTAGTGGTAAAGCTTGATATTTGCTAGTTCAGCTCAGCTTGCACTGATATAATGAGTAAATGTGGGCGATAGTTCATAATAATGTCATCATGCGCAATGGAGATCAAGATATTTTCTATTTTTAGATTTGTGAATGAGTTGTAAATGTGTAAGCAAAACAGTAATTATAACAGAGTTCTGAAATACATTGTTCTTATTCATTATTTGCAAAAGCAAGAGCTGCTAGTGCCCCCCAGACCCCTCTGTGGCAGTTGAATGGAAATCAGCTTTTTATTCTGAATTATTCATGTCAAATGATAAAATTAATTGGTAAAATATTGTTTTCTGCAAAACATACATTCTCTTTCTGTCACTTTGTGTGGAGCTTCAGAAGCACAGATGTGCCAAGATAAAATGGACCTTGTCACTGTAGTAATAGTAATACATTTCCAGATATTGTTGGGAAGCTACATCAGTACTCTCTTAGCTACTTTAACAGGGTGTGATAACGGGCTGCCATCCAATCAGATACAGGCTTCTTCAGAGTTTAATTAATTCACTTTTTAGAGCTTCTCAAAAATTTGTCGGCTGTTTTATTTGATACATGCAGTTCACAGTTCTGGAAGTACTCAAGATACCTGTGATACTCTATCATATTAAGACATAATTTATCATAATGGTTTCGACTTCATATCGTCAAATTGCCCACCCCTACTAACAAGTCTCATAGGCCCATGATGAAGAACAGGCCTTACTTTCAGTGGCAGAAGGGGGCTGTTCTCTAACACTGTTTTTGTTTTTTGTTCCCCTTATGCAAGCAAGACGTTGTTGGCCACACACTATTAATCACTCCCGACCCGCATCTGTTCGTTTTCCGCACACCTCCACCTGAATTTCCACCGTCTGAGCCTGCTCCCACTGACCGAATTACATCCATCTTCAGCGCGCAATCGCCTGACACATTATCTCATTAAAATGTACAAAGAAAACTCCTTCTCTTTATCTGCGATAATCTAATTAGCATCGGGCAGATGGTTTAATAAGCGATATCTCCGCCGTTTAGCCTCCCAGGCGAACCAGGTGGAGAGCTGTGGAGCCTCCTCCAGTCCCCTCTCTCTGTTTCTCTCTCTCCCTTTCTCTAACTCTCTCTCGCTCTCTCTCTCCATGAATGGCTCTCCAGGGCTCATATTATTGCTTCCTCTGCCTGAGGGTACCAGCAACTCCCCCTTTACCCAAACGAATAAAGAACAGAAGGCAAAGGGAATCAGAACTAGATGGAATTCTAATGATTTTGCTTATTAACCAAGTCTAACTAGCGAACAGATGTTAGCCTTTGCCCAGCAAATCGAGTTGTTTGTTCGGGGCATTTATTTCTTTTTTTGTGCAATTGTTTGCCTTGTTCATGTGGTTATTGAGCATAATGGCGCTTTTAGAAATTGCCTGCGGCCAGAGATCAATATCATATTATGCAATGAGCTCTTCGGCCTTGCAGCGCGTGTCTTTGAGACATGACTGGGAAGTGCAGGGGAGCATTGAAAGAGTCAGGCCATCATTAAGAAAGGGGGGAAAAAGTCCAATGTCCAGATTACATTAGGCTGGCGTTTTTCCCTCTTCTGACAGTTCTGCTGGCTGATAATGAGGCTGCGCGCCCACTGCCCAGACATGAATGCTCAAGTGAAGTCCGGCCGACAGCCAGGGCATGGCCGCCGCATCTGGAATGTAGGCAAATAGGAGCGGGGGCCGGGAGCTTCCTCAGACGCTCTAAAGCGGCTGGGCCAGATCCGCTCAATTACCTCCTCAACTTTCAGCCTGGGCTTTTCCCGCTGACCAGCCGAGGGGAACCGTAATGAGAGCGGATTTAGAATAAAAAGATGTGCACATCTACAAAGAGGCAGGCGGACTGGGCAAGGATTGACGCTTGGAAATGGTGGAGGTCAGTGGTGTCTGTGAAGCATCACCCGGGTAAGGGACGTAACGGAGCAGTCCAGCAGAGCCGGACCACTGCCCAGCTTTTCCAAATCCACGGCACCTCCTCCTACACTCACAAATACACATGCCTGTTACCCGAAAAGGGCCTAATAGCAACACTTATCCTTTAAATAAGGAGTGGGGCACAGAAAAGTAACTTTGGTTCATTGTTCCTCAAAGCAGGGCCTCAAAGAATGCTTAACACAAACTACACACCAGGAATCCTCTTCTGTGGAAATCTTTCAGTGCCCTGTTTAAGTAGCTCAAATGTCTTTTGACCCAGAGCTCACTGTCCTATTCAAATATGATTATGTAATAATATTTTATTACATGCCGATGTACTCAACTGATTTACATTCTATACTGACAGCTTCAGGTCTGCACTTTGACTTGTATCTGGCAAAAATGGCAATAAACAGAGGATAGTCGTTTTCCTTCAAAACAAGAACTTTCCATCACACTTCAATCATGATAAAAATTCTCCTTTTCTTCTTCAGAAAAGAGTGAGTTTCACACTTTCCTTACATTTGCCTGAATTTCTCCAGATGTTTGAACGAGCTCTGAATTCAGTAATGATCATCACGATACACCAGCCTCTGAAAGGTCTGATTGCTAAAACAGCTGAAGGTTTGATTGCTGATGAGCACTGACATCACAATAAGAGGATTTGTGGTGCTTGGAATTATTCCTAATGTAGCATTGAGATCAATTTCTGCAGGAAAATATGGGTAGATCTGAACAGCTTTATCTTTATATCGTTATATGTATATATATAGATATAAATATATATATACTTATTTGAAGTTTTAGTTTTCGTATATAAGTTATATAGATTTTATCTTGTTAAAACAATACAAACTGACCATTTTTGACATCACATATTTCCAAAAAAACATGACTGCTACATGTATACACATTAATGCTTCTACCATGTGGATGTCAACCATGTTTACACATTGGAGGAAATCATAACACACACAATTACACGGTGTGTGGTTGTGCTAATCAGGCCCTGAAAATCTTCTAAAGGAAAATCGATTATTTCTCCATCATCAACATTTAGAGCATCATTAAAGGAGGCCTGCGTGAGCGGCCTCGGGTTAAAGATTAGAATTAGTGCTCTCAGTGCTAAAGCTGCAGCACTGCCAGCATGATCTATGGGAACCCCTCCATGTTAATTGCACTCAGCTGTGAATTGGAACAATATCTAATTGTGTGGTGGATTAATTACCGGCATCTGCAGTTTGCATTTTTAAACAAGAACCCCATAAATAACAGCAGGTAAATTCACACAGATGGGGATCCTTTTGCAAAGCCATCATTTTATCATGGGGAAGCAAACGTAAACAGACACTTTTTCACAGTGCCAAGAGTAACTGCTGTGAAACCCACCTGAAAATCGGTTATCACTGGTTATTGTCAGAACTCAGAAACAGAATAAATATGCACTTCATTTTCTCTGAATATTTTAGAATCCAAAAGGATTCTCCAAAAAACCCCCAAAATTCTCTTCATTTTACCAGGCTATGTGTAGATCAAACATAGTTATAAAATAGGACATCAAACACATTCAGTCAGTATCATTTAGAAATGCTGGATATGTTTTGGTAATCAATAATTTGCTCCAAATTATGAAATGACAGATACCATTGCACACTGGAAAATGTTAATCTAAAAACAGAGGCAAGTCTCTTAAATTTAAAGCCTTGGTGGTCTCAAAATATTAAGCTGAGTAATGGACTCTTACGTGAAATTGTTGCTTTGGTTCATCACCATTTAGTATGATCAACAGAACTGCTAATGCTGTGGCACATGCAGGCAATCTCTTTTAAACAACACTCACCTAAACTCACCCAATCAGACATGATACAAACAAAATCGTATGAGAGGGTAATAAAAATTATGTTTTAATAAAAACAAATTTGATTTCATTCAGTTTCAATATAAAGATAACAGGATGTTCTATTATAACAGCTTTCTACTGTGTCATCTCAAAACATTGTGATTTCTAATAGAAACTGCAGCTTAAGTCCAAAACTACCATAAAAGTGTATAAACGCTAATCTAGTCAATTGGTGAAATGGCAGGATCTACAATATGGATTTCAACCTAATTTTCAGTTTGGAGTTTAGACATGGATAATAAAGGCTACGCTGAAAAAATAAATGTATAAGCAAGATTTTAAACGAACATTCTATTCTGAACGAATGGCATTTTCAGGTTCCATTTTTATTCCTAGGGTAATCCTTCCTGGTTCTTGATATAGATATCAGCCGTAGCTTGAGGTTAATTATCGGGTATTGTATCGGTGTGTCCCTAATAAAACTCTTTTATAGGAGTAAATGCAGTCTGCACTTCTTCTCTCCGCAGCAGCAAGAATCTCATGACTTGCTATTTACATACAACACTGTTCGCTTTAAAGGAATTTGCATAGTCAAATCTCCCCTCGAATCATAAATGTAATTAAATCTCTTAACATGCAGGCAACCTCCGAATGTTTTCGCTGCGGAGGCACTTTTCCCTGCTGTTTTACAATCAATTAAAAGCAGGCAGATCCGGCGCGTCGCCCAACTGCTCTGATCAGCAGCAGCTTTCCTTTATGAACTGCATCAGTGTGTGAGGTTACCTGGAGTGTGCCGGGCTGCGGCAGGTGTGTTGCGTTCTGGTGCCATCTCTGAGCCGCAGCCTGACTCTGAGCGGACCTCGGTCAAAACAAAGACTGTGTGCGCGCCGGGTTTGCATTAAGAATATTAATGCCCATATTAATTTTGTATTGACCTTTCTTGGCCGGCTCCATCCAGGCAGTCCAAACAGAGAAGGGAGGCTGTTTTAATTCCCAGCCTCTGAAGACACACACACACACACACACACACACACACACACACACACACACACACACACACACACACACACACACACA
>JBBKCR010000122.1:20092810-20104621 GCA_037577295.1 Ladigesia roloffi | reverse complement strand
ACACACACACACACACACACACACACACACACACACACACACACACACACACACACACACACACACACACTCAAGCAAACTAATGCATATGCAACCATGGTATTGATTTAACAATAACAAGGAGGTGCGAATGGCCTGTCATTTGCTGTCTTTTGAAGGTAGGAGCGTGAAATCATGCTCTTTTCCTTCTACTGATTGAAAAGGTGTAATTATAGCATGAAACTAAAAAGAACATTCAGTGGCATTTGCTTTCTTATAAGTTTACTTCATATTATGTAAATGAATTATCCTTGATTTTCTTGTTTTTTTTTCCAGCTCAACTGATGTAACTATTTATTTCTCTGCACTTGGAATTTCAATAACTTATTTCTTTTATTATGATCTCAAAAGGAAAAAAAGGATAACAAAGACATTTAGCCATAGACAACAAAAAAATTTCAAAATGAAACACACTGCCAGTTTAATAGATTATCATTAAATGTGATTAGCTTTGCCATCAATTCTCAGCCAGGGATGCTCAAGGGTCCTTTCATTGTGGAATGTGCATGCTCTCCCCATGTCCGTGTTTCCACAGTCCAAACACATGCATGTCAGGCTAGATGTGATTGTTTTTGTTTGTGTGTTTACCCTGTGAAACACTGGGATAGGCTCCAGGGTCCCTGGTTAGGTACATGCAGTTTAGATCATGGATGAATGAATTACTTTGTAAAGCTTTTCTTAATTAATTTTGGACCAGAGCTACAAGGTCAACCATGTAGTGAAAGTGGGGTGGGCAGTTTGACAACATGTTTATAATTTTTATTCTTTAATTGTAGCACAACTGGTTCTTTTTATCTTTTCTAATTTACCCCGAATCAGTCTGTCCAGATGTGGCCGCTATCTAAAATTTCTCTTTTCAAACTTCAGCAAAAATATTTATTATGATGTAGTCCTTATTTTGGATGCGTCTAATCCACCTGTTTTGTTTAGATTAGTTCAGTTATCGTTTTACTTTCTTCCCTGGATGGTGTGATGGTCATGGTGTGTGCATGGGTGTGTTTTACCTTGCACTGGCTCAGTGTAGCTGAACTGAAGGGTGTGTGGATGCCTCTTCAAGTCTCTGTGATGTTCAGAGCCTCTTTCTTTCTCTGTCTCGCCCCATGCACAACATTAAAAACCCCTGGATAAAAGGTAAGGAATAGACTTTATTAACTTTAAATATGCATGATGTTTCAGAGGAAAGTGCAGCACGCTATCAAATGTCCAAAAGCTTGACTACTTATTTCTCCTTTTTTTTCCCTCTTTCTCCTCCTCAAAACTGTAAATAATTGAAAACAGAGCAGGAAAAAAGAGGGAATTCTGGCATATTCTGCATAAACATCTTATTAGTGACCCCAGACGGCCTGTGAAGGGAAACTGCAGTCACACAACACCTGAAAAGTTCATTTTCACACAACACACATTCACCCATGGCTCTGTATCGTCAACAAGGGCTTATCCACTGTAATGGAAAAACACAGCTCAGCATTCAAGGTTTAACGTTTCTGTTGTGCAGCTTAACCTCCATGTGAGTCCACTCAGGGGTTCATAGGTGATCCAGTTCATTTGCTCACTCTGTCCATCTCTCACTGTGTGGTCAATTTTGCTGTGTGCTTTAGTCATGACCATGTTGCAATATGAAACTTCTTCCTATTGAAGGCAGCAGGTTTTATTCAGGAATTTGATGGTATTTTTCCCCACTCATTTTTTTAATCCTGACAGGTGTCCTAGTCTCTGCTTTAGCGAAATACCTCCACAAAAGTCTGCTGCCACCCCATTCTTTACAGTACATATGACGGGCTCATCTGACCATAACGCTTTTTCCACTTGGCTTCAGAATATTCAAGATGTATTTGGGTGTATTGGGCCTTTTTCTTACAACCCTCTCATATAAAACACATTTGGGATATTGTTGTCATTTTGTTGCACACAGTGTCCTATCTTTGCCATACATTCCTGCTTCAAAGTCGCCAAAGTCCTATTGGTAGCCACTCTGACCAGCCTCTGCCTTGTTCTTTCATCCAGTTGGGAGTAACAGTCTGATCTGGGGAGGGTTCTAGTAGCACCACTTCTTTACTTCCTAATTATATGCTTCTAGAGCTTTATTAATGTCTTTGAATGAGTTGCCTCTCATAGTTAACTGTTTGCTTTTGGGTTGCTCTACCAGGCACTGGAATGCTGCAGGAATAGCTGATTTTATGCTGCACTAATCCAAACATTTACAGCTGATCACAGGTGGAAGCCAATTAGCATGGTGTGCGGCGTAGAAGATGATTAGTTTCACCTGATTGGGTTTACTGTATTTTTTTAGGAGGGGCTGATCCTTTATTCCTCTCAGTGATTCTGTTTTTTTTTTCTCTGAACTTTGCTATCATATCTTGCACTTGGATGTTAAAAATTGATAATATAGCTGCAGAAAGTGCTTATATGTGTGTGCCTTTGGGCTGCAAAGCAACAAAATCTGGATTTTTTGAAGGGGGTGATTCTTTTCCATATATACTACTAGAAATAAATGTTATTTGTGATGAAATCTTTACATTCTGACCTGTTTTTATCTCAAGTAATGATAAAAAATGCAAGGAATGGATTTTCTTTCTGCAAAACTATTGAAACGTAGTCTTGCTATGTGATTTATATTGTTTGATTAACATCCAGTAGAATATGTCAAATCAAACTGCTATTAAATGTTTAAATTATTAGTCCCACAGCATAATGTGAACAATGTGAAATTCTTTCTCTACATTTGAACCCATTCACCAAGTGAAGCCATGGCCTGCCACCATTCAGGAGCACACAAGGAGCAGTGTGTGGGGTACCTTGCTCAAGGGTACCTCAGTGGCGACACTAGCAGTTGGGATTCAAACCCCCAACTATCTGACCATTGGGCCAGCCAGCTGTCATTGTTGAGAGAGGAGAATATGGACACATGTATACATAGCTGACAAGTCTTGTTTTAGTCTACTTTGACGTCCATGTTTGTTAGTAGAGGATTCCAACATAATGATATGTGGACAAGTACAAATGTTTTGCAGAAATAAAACCAAATCCCTTGTTTTTTCCCATGATAAATAATATAAGTATAATAGAATTTAAATCATATTCTTCATTGTCATTGTTTCAATGTTATCATCATTACTCATTATGTACCTAAATATATTTTTACTATTGGAATGTTGTCCATTTCTGTTGTTTATTATTTTGTGACATTTTATTTGGTGAAAACTTTAACTTTGCTTGGAGTAGGAAGGGTCTATTTCATTGAGATTTCCCTTCGCACCCCCCACCTCCTCAGGCTTCCGCTCGAGCTGCATTGAAAGTGGCAGGCCAAATGAATAAACAGCATCTATTTACCCAGCATCATCGCACTGTCAAGCGCACTGTTGCGCTAATGTCTCCCGCCGCTGTATTTATGGCACTCATCCTGGGCCTGTTATTTATTATTAGCCTCGTCGCCTTTATTATCTCGCAGCCTCTCACTAGCTCTTGATGCATGGGTCCTCCTCAGAATTTTAATTTCAGAAATGTGCGATTATTCCTGCCAGGCCTCTATCAGAGGCTGTCCTTCATGCTACACTCACAATGATAGATTAACACTCAGTCGCTTAATGAATGGGCCTCATAAGATGTTAATGCTGTTTTAAGGTGCAATTTCTATTAATTTTCTAGCCTTCATTCTCTTTTTTTTCTTTTCTTCTAACACTTTTTTTTCACACACTCGCATAATTTCCACTGTTTGTTTCAAAATCACTACTTTAACACCTTACATGTGAAAATGTATCGTGATTTGTTTAAAGTCATAGCTGGGCCTATAGATAGACATGTGAAAATATCAGAGGCATTCGTGGCACACTTGTCCCTAAGGGCTCACATCCTTCCTGCCTGAGCTCAAGTGGAACAAACACTTTTTTCCAACATAAAAAAAGATGAAGGAAAATACATTTTCAACTAAATTACACAAGATCACCCCTGTTTTTGCTTCTGTTAGCTTACTGCATGAAGTTCAGTTTGCTTTTGGATCTCTAGATTGGATCAAGCTGCTCAGATTTTTTATACAGTTTTTCAATGTGGTGAAAAAAGGAATTGGTGTGGATTGTAGGGTCAGTTTTTCTGGACATCTTTGGTAACATCTCCCCTCTGGTCAGTGTTTTACACTGTCTTTCATCGGTAAGTACTGTAATCTTCTGATCCTCGCAAAAAGGGTCCACACAAATGTGAGCTGTCCGCCCAAGCCCATTTACACCCAGGCTAAATTACAGCATAGGGGGCTAAGCTAAAACCCTGGTTATAAAGCGCCATGCTTCAGAAAGCCCAGGCTGGATGGCTAATTTACTGCGCCATGCCAAGGCGCCTGGATCCAGACAGAGAAGACGCAGCACCTTGCCGCTCCACTGGGTAGATTATTCTCAGGTATCAGGAGCCAAGAAAGAGGATTATTCCTGTGCAAATAGAGTTGTCAGTTTGGAAACTCCAGATGCAATCATTTCCATCTTGGCATAATTATGGGATCAGCAGTGCAGTTTGCTTGAAAAGCTGGCATGGGATGAGCAATCACTTTCTAATGAAGGATTTTACCCGCTGAAGGTGAGCGAGGTACATCAAGGTGCTGGCTAAACTTCACCCCTCTTGCACCGTACCCTGTACGCTTTATCTCTCCCTTTTTTTAATAGCGGCCGGCCTGCTTGACCCTACACAGACAAGCGATAATTGTATGCTTTGTCTACTTCCCTTGTCTATTAAAGAGGTCGAGAGGGAGACTGAAGTGAGTAGTGTTGACCTCTGAACCTGCTCACTAAAGATACACTCAGTGTAGAGTCCCTTTTGGAGATGGGGGCTCTTTGTGCTTTATTTTGGTCACATCCACTCAGTACTGAAGTGGCTCTTCTTCAATTTTTATATGGTGCACAGGTTACTTTCTATTACTGTGGATAGTCAACAAAGTGATAACATATTCATTTGGAAATACAATACATTTTTAATTTGCTTTCACCACGGTTGGTGGTTGTAACCAGCAATTCTGAGGCCAGGCCTCCGTGACCATGCATCAAATCAGCACTGATTTGCTTACTTTGGCTTGAAACAGTTGATTTTGGATTGTATTTTCACAGTATACATGGATACACTTTATACATGTATTTTCCTATAGGCTGTATGCATGTCTGCAAAGACAAAATGTGTTTTAAATAGTAATGCTATTTTTTTTTCAAAACAAATGAAAATGAATGTTCAATGAGTATTTAAATAATGCAAAGAATGCTCCAAATAAAGTGTTTCTAATGAATGAATAACCAATAAAAATGGCTAAACAGAAAAGCCTCGAGTATGGTCCTTTTTTATTTTATGATTCTATGATTTTTATTTAACACCGTGATGTTCCAGCTTACCCTTATAACAATGATATACACAGCATGTCTCTAGTAGTAGTGCCTCTAACTGGTAAATTTAGCTCCTTATAGTGTTTAATGGCAAACAAACACAAAACAGCTTATTTTATAATCTGCATAGAGAGGCACTGCCAATAGCATAGGGACCCTAAGGTCAACATCCCTGGTGCCAGTTCATAAAGCCACCCAGCACTGTTCTGTCAGAGAGAGGAGCTACATTCTCTGAAGTGATGGAGCTCCATCCTGTATGTTTGGGACAGGATGAAGTGAGGCTTGTAATTTTGTTTAGTGTGGGTGAAATGGTCTTCTGTCTAAGGCCAGTTTAGCAGAAAGGGAATAGTCTGCACCTGTGTGTGTGTGTGTGTGTGTGTGTGTGTCTTTCAAATGAGAGGTTTCCTGCCAGAACGCGGTGGCTGGATATACCACGGCGGGGCGCGCTCGCTGGAAAAGGTCACCCGTTTGAAGGGATGGCCATTATGTTTGTGTCACTGTATGATGATGTATCACTGCAGCCAGGCTCTACCTGACACACGGCAAGCATGAATATGATTTCAGGGAGCATTAAAAATTCAATAGGCTGACCTAATTATGCTCTAATATTCAGATGCAGGGCTGCGGCGCCCAGCAGAGGCTTATTTGGAATCAATTCTAACGTTATTTAGTTTGAACGGTCAATACGGTAAGGAGTGTAAGCTCTGACAAGCAAAGATACAGCACTTTAATTGCGATTCTACATTGTTTGTGCATGCTTTTCCCTGCCAGTGCCCCATCAGCTCTGTATGTAAATACGTCTCTCGCAGATTCAATCCACTTTTACACTGGGCTGATAATTTATCGGCGCGGTGTGTTTTTCTAGTTGGAGTGTAATAAGTTCTTCAGCTGGCATGTGTGGCATGTAAAGTGAGCCAAATCCTTATTTACAGTGCCTGTCTCGCCCGTAGGCCCATGGCTTTCACTAAAGACACAGAGAGAAGCTGGGATTACACTCAAGATAAACACTATCTCGGCACACAGGCAGCCTCCGAGAGGAGCATTGAGCTCTTCTGCATTGTTCTTGAGTTAAATCAATTCCCCCAGGCATTCACTTCTCCTTTCTTACCCCACTGATCAGGCCCAGTTACAAACAGCCATCATTTGCATGAGAAAAAACGCTGCTCGGATGGCGAGGAGGGCGCATTATCAATATTACAAAGTGTTGCAGGTAGCTCCACTGAAGTCAACAAGGAGCAGAGCTTTTCATGTCTTTGTGCATTGATTTAACGCTGCTTAAAATGAATTGCAGATCAATTGGATTACCTAGAGGCAGATTTAATGAGCTCCACACCACAGAGGATGTTGTGGTCCCCCCCATCATCTCAACAGAGACCGATCATTCTCTGTGAAGTGCGTTCAGCTAGTGACGTTCTTTGCTGCGGTCAGTGCTCGATAACTTTGTGTGAAGTAAAGGAAAAATCACTTTGCTCCATATTTTGAGTTATGCAGGACACGCCTATCCAAAGATTGCGTGATTGTGCTTCATTTTCAAAGCTTTTCTTGAGGCTGTCTCATTCAAGCTTTTACCTCAATTTAGCTGGCAGTATTTCCACAAGTAAAATAAGCTTAACCTTTCATGACACCCTTAAAAAAGACAACTTCATCTTTTGGTTCTTGGCTTGGATGTATAGATATTGGAACAATTGTCATTTATATAAAACTGGTATATTATATGGAGGTCTTAGGGCTTTAATTGGGTTCCCTTCCGCATCTCATTTGCAAAATGGGTTATTTAAAGCAGTGCTAGTAAGCTGGTTCAGGGACCCCCAGAATGGGGACCCCCAACCTAGCTCGGTTAGGATAGTAGAAGAGCAAAATTGTGGACCACCTGGGGGGGTCTATGAGGACCTGTGTGAGAACCACTGATTTAAAGTACCAACCTTTGTAAGGTTCTTTAAGGTATCAAATGAGTTTCTTCTTAATGTGTCTAATCTTATCTACAGTGGGATTGCCAGGTTTTCATTTTAAACATTCAGAAGTACACTTGCACTTATTTCAGTCCTCAAATAATGATTAAATATGCTCCTGCTTTGTTGCAATCAAAACCTGGAAAGTGGCCTTAGATAGCATCGGTGATCCCTATTCTAAGACCTCACTTCAGAGAACACTTTTTGGCACCTTCATTTACTTAAGTTATTTCCATGATGATGAGATTACTCTTCCCCTCTTCACGTCATGATATGTCTGTTCTCCTCTAGTCATCTTTCTCTTTCTCCTTTAATCTAGTCTTTGGCAGACTTTCCATCCCTTACTCCTTCCCGTCTCCAATTCCAGTGGAAGCTTGGCGAGGAACCATGCAAACTAAGGTTCATCTTGACGTTGGCATGTGCTTGCTTTGTTTGACAAGTGTGTTTTGAGTGTCTCTTTACTTATCAAACTGAGAGCAGGATAAATATTTATCCTCAGCCGCTGATCCACACCTGGGATCAATAAGGCTCTTGCAATGCGCTAATCAGATTGCCTTAGGATCATGTAATTACTGTTTAATATCCCCTTACCGTATATGGAGGGGGTGGTCTAGGCCCAGCTGCCAGATTCTGATTCACAACTGTGTCATCAGAGCAATGTTTATACCAGTGGGTGCTGACCACAGAATGCTGGCCACTCCCGCGGGCCAGCTGACCTCATAGGTTCATGTAGCAGACATTCGCTTTCATACCGCCAGAAACTGAGGCTTTGCGTTCAGATTAGATTCCTGTTTAGATTAGTGAACAAGACTCAGTGAGAAGCAAAATACATTTTATATGGTACAGCATACACAGAAATGAAGTTAGACATGAAAAGAAATTAATTCACTCTTGGAACAAGATTTGTATTGAATTGAAGTTTGTAGCCATGACTCAGCTAATAGAAAAGCTAAATAAATCCCCAAAAACTAAGCAGAAACAATATTTCTGTGATCTAACTACAGCATATGTTCTTAAACTGGTTAAACTGGTAATGTTAGCATACTATTGGACAAACATGACATAGCTTAACATAAACACCAGTCAGCTTTACAAGACCCTTTATATAACACATGCATGCACTCATGATGGACACAGTTGTTTCCAAATATAGATGAGTTTGAAAGAGGTCAGATGACTAAAACGACACCAGCAAATATAAATGTATGACATTAAAACAACTTTTACTCTTGTACTTTATTATAGCCTCATAGCTCAAGAAAAAAAAAAAAGTAAGTTAGCTCACCTCTTTAGAAGCATTGCCACTGATTTGATCCAATGGTTTTCCTTACTGAAGGCACTTCATGAAATATTGACTATATAACTGCTTCCTTGTTTGTGAACAGTTGACGTTGTGTTCCCTGAAGTCTTGTTCTTTCTCAACCCAGACAGACGTCAAGCTGACTGGGGCTCGTGACGCTCTGATGAAGTGTATTTGCCTCCTGATGAGAAGTCAAACTGAGTGGCTGCTAGGCCTGTTCTCAAAAATCATGGCTGCGAGTGCACAAATTGAAATTCAATCACACAGGAGCACTATCCATGCTCCTAAAACCACCCCCTTGTTGACTTGATTAACGTAAGTGGAATCAGTTCAACGCTTTCACATCCACATACATTTTCCTACGCATTGACACACACACACACACACTCAAATATACACACACATTCACACACATATGAACACTCACACAAACAAGCCTAGAACATGAGAGGACCTCATGAGTATGGGTGTGAATTCAAAGCCTAATAATTGGGCCAAGGTGTTTTGGGCTTGGTTTAGGGGCTGTTGCTCATTAGTAGCCTGATTTTAATGTGTAGCGTGCATGCTAAAACCCCACGATTATGGCATGATGGTCCATTTAAAGAGCAGCCGTGCTCTGAAGATGAAGAAACCACATCAACAGCACATGTCGTACCCTGCCATTATCGTTTCGGTCCCCACTCCTATCCTGCTATTTGTTCCCATTAGAAAAAGCCTACTGGAAAGATTGCAATTCATTCGGTCCTATTGTATGAGGTAATGTACACTATTAAGTGCCAGTATATCGAAACAAACCTTTGATTAAATGTATTTGAATCACAAAGAAACAGCGAGATCTCTCCCTTGCCTTTGTTAAGGAGGCCTTCATTGTGCTACCTGCACATGCTGACTTTTATGCCTGTGGTTTCAAGAGGCCTTTTTTGTGCTTATTCTAAGAACTCTCTACTGACCTTAGCTAAGAGTTAATCAAATCAACTTGAATAAAAAAAGATTTTCTATTACTTTCAACGTTTTAGACATTTTATGTTTCAGTAATAGTCATTAAACCATGTAAGGTTATATTTTTTGGACTATTTGCATACATTTACTTAGAATTCTAACTAAGTTTACTTTGGAAGTCTATTTTACTTTTAGTGTTTGTTTTTTAAAGTTTTACGCTCATATATAAAAATTAAAATATTTCATCTATTGTGTCATACATTTTTGTGTGTGTATGAGCACGTTTGTGTGTTCTTTCGTAACTAACATTGCTGTTAATCTCCAGTTTCGTTTATTAGATAAACCACAGAGATCTGTGCAAATAACTGTACTTCTAAAAGAGAGCTAGAAGAACCGTTATGAAAAAGACTGCTTTAAAAAAAAAAAGCATTGAACATACCAAATTCGGGAGGATTGTTCAGCCATGCCAAGAAAGGCGTGCAAATCTATGTAAGTATCACACTGTTTGCATAATAGATTAGAAATTAGCATTTTTGTTCATTTTCCATGTATGCACAGCGCCCTAGAAGAAAAACGCTCCATGCATATCAGATCAGCCTGCCTACCATTTTGCGCAGTATATTATTTGACAATCTAAAATGTGTAATTTGCATGAAATTGCTTAATTAAAACACAGTCACTGGGGGTATTAATTTCTTTGTCTGCCGGGCGGAGTGCGGAGCAGGCAGATGTAAAAGGCCTGTCAGAGAGGACTGTCAGCCAGAGAGAAAGGAGAGATTGTCCCTGAACGGGGCGTCAGGGCTGGGGAGGGCTGGGGAGGGCTCGGGCACGCCTGGTAAACGCAGGACACTGCCCTGAAAAGATACAAAAGGGAGGATGGAAGCAAATGCAGGGGGTGGGGTGGGGTGGGGGGTTTGGCATGTCGCCAGCATATGAACTCTGAGGGTGTGTGATAGCAGGCAGCAGACGACGAGTTGTAGGGCCTGCTGTACACACATAGGACACTGCAACACCCAAACCATTGTCAATTGCACACATACATACACCCTTCTTTCTCTCTCTCTCTCACACACACATAAAAACATTTTATTGCACAGGTGACAGGTCAAGTAAATTATTAATTAACTATCTTGTCACTGTCACGTGTCAAGAAGTAGACAGCAAATGAACAGCAAGTCTTAAAAGAATAGGGATCTGAGTGACTTTGTTAATGGCCAAATTGTGATGACATTTCCAAAATGGCACCTCTTGTAGGGTAGTTCAAAGAAGGAAACCACATTTTCTCCTATGTCATTTGGATGTCTTGGAGAAGAGATGGCACCAGAATGCACTATGAGAAGAAGACAAGCTAACAGTGGCAGTGTGATGCTCGGGGTGATGTTCTGCTGGGGAACCTTGAGTCCATGTGGGTGTTGCATTAACCTGAACTTTGTTTTTTGATCAAGTATGCTCCTACATAGCAACTGTATTTCCTAATGGCAGTGGCCTAATTCAGCCATTTAAACTGCAAAAAATTGTTCAGGAATCATTAGAAGAACAGGGCAAGAAGTGTGGACTTGGCCTCCAAATTCCTTAGATCTCAATCCAGTCAGGTACCTGTGGGATGTGATGGACAGAATCCAATTCATGGAGGTCCCATCTTACATCTAATAAAACTTAATCTGCTGCCAACATCCCAGATACCACAGCACTATTCTGGAGATCATTCCTGGGTTCAGTGGATGAGTATTACAGAGGTGACTTTATTGTCATCATCAGTATATATTGATAGACTTTTGTAGACTGGTTGACTATTAAGTCTATTATGAAGGTCTAGAAATCAGTTTGAGCAGGAAGATTTAGGGAAATGCGGAGAGCTGTCTCTGGTGTGTACAGAGGCAAGCATATGTTATATTTTATTATGTATCTAATTTACCCCTTTCCAGAATAAATGGATTAAAAATCTGTTATTCATATTATACCATAAATATTGAAAAAAAAAACAAGAAAACTCCTGTTAAGCACATAGTTAGTCACAACTTAATGTTGACCAGTGCCTAATAACAAACTCTACTTTAATAGTAAAAGGCTAAATAGACACTAGAACACATGCAGAAATAAAATGAAGATTCGATCTCTCTCATTTTATCTCTTTCGGCCTCTCTCCCTCTCTCTCTTTCTCTCTCTCTCTCTCTCTCTCTCTCTCTCTCTCTCTCTCTCTCTCTCTCTCACACACACACACACACACACACAC
>JBBKCR010000122.1:20079660-20092710 GCA_037577295.1 Ladigesia roloffi | reverse complement strand
CTAGCTCTCTGTCTCTCAATCTCAATTTCTCTCACTTTCTCTCTCTTTCTTTCAGTCTCTCAATCTCACTTTCTCTCACTTTCTCTCTCTGTTTCTTTCACACACACTCTCTCTCTCTCTCTCTCTCTCACTTTTTCTCTCCATTTCTTTCTCTCTCTCTCTCTCTCTCTCTCTCTCTTTTTCTCTCTAGCTCTCTGTCTCTCAATCTCACTTTCTCTCTCTAGCTCTGTCTCTCTGCCTCTCTCTCAATCTCACATTCTCTAAATTCCCTCTCTCTCTAGCCCTGTCTCTCTGCCTCTCTCTCAATCTCACTTTCTCTCTGTTTCTCTCTGCTTATTCTATCTCTCTCTCGCTCTCTCTCCCTCTCTCTCTCTCACACACACTTTCTCTCTCCGTTTCTTTCTCTGTTGGTCTCTCTCTCACTCTGTTTGTTTCTCTTTTTTCTCTCTGTCTATCTTTCTCTCTCTCTCTCTCCTTATTCTCTCTGTCTCTCTCTCTCTCTCTCTCTCTCTCTCTCTCTCTCTCTCTCTCACAAACACACACACATACACACACAAGTATGAATACATGCAGGCTAAGAGTATTGGCAGCACATGGCAGTGTCAGATGAAATCTCGCATTTACAGTTTGTGGAGTGTCACTGTAGCTTGCGTTCTGTACCCTTTTGTCTTAAATATCAAAGCCAACACAGACGGGTTAACATTTTAATAATTCCACAGCTTCATAAGGGGGAGCATGTACAATGGTGTGGGAAAAAGGGCGCAACGTAGTGAAGTAGCTCATATCAAAATGAAAGAGCCCCTTCCTTCCTTGCACACTCGCCCCCCATCCCCCCCACACACAGCCCTCCATCCCTCCCTCCTTTCATTCTCTTGCTCATTCTCTCTCTCACATCACTGACTGGTTGGTGAAGGGGTTCCAAATCACAGCCCTTGTACCATTCAGCACATACAAAAGGGCTGCGTGGGGCTGAGGCAGACAAGGCCTAATTAAAATCCTTTAGCAGACTGAGAGAGTGAGAGAGAGAGAGAGAGAGAGAGAGGGAGAGAGGGAGAGAAATGAGTGAGAGTTGGGGTTGTAAAGGGGGCCTGTCACTGGACTGGGGCGTTGACAGCCACACACACGAACACACACACACACACATACATGCAGCTTTTTATGACAGCTCTCCAGAGCAGCAGCCACATGCGCCATTTGCACACAGGGCCTTAATTGGGCCTTTGATGTCCCTGCGAAAAGGTGGCAGGGAGATGGAATGCTCTCATGTATCACCTCAGATTGTTTATGAAGTACAAAAAAAGTGTTCTTTTCCTCCTTTTCTTTTTCTGCCATCTCTTTTTCCGCATGTGTATGTGGGTACACGCCTCAGAGTCAGCACAGTGTACAGCTCTTAGCAGGGTCATGGCGCCCCTGACTTCTGCTCGCTAGTTAATTTTCCCTCCATAAATTCTTGGTAATATGAAAGCAGCAAGCCGCTTCCAGTGTGTGCGTGTGGGTTTGTATGTGTCTTCGTGAGTGTATGCATGTGTGTGTGCACAGAGGGGTGGAGAGGGGTGAATTCCCGCTGCCACCGCTGATCAAATGGAACAACAAGGGCAACGCCTGCTAATGCAGGGAGCTGTTTAGCTGTGGGCTTTCTTTTGAAATGATGATGATAATGGATTCAGTCCGCTCATTAATGGAGTCCGAGTGCTCGTTAAAGTGAACAAACAAGCTGGCCTGTCAGCACTGGAAATGCCAAGTGCCGGCAACTGTCTCCATTTTATCTGAGGAGACCGCGCTCTCGCCATTTACCCGCTTCACCCCTCGCTCACTCCCACACACCACCCCCGGCATCAAAGTCAGCGTTGGCACTGCACCAGCACCACCCTCGCAGCCTTCTCCCAGCCACCAGGGTCAGGAGGTCAAGAGTCTGAAATCGATTCCCTCTACCTACTCACCACCAGCTTTACGCTTGTACGCACAAGGTAGAGGTTCTCCTTTCAATTGCCACTTTTTATACCTTAAAGGAGCTCTCTCACAGTTTTCTGCCTAATTTGTATCTGCCTCTTCTATAGTGTACAGTCAATTATCACTGACCACCGAAGTCAAAGGCAGTAGCTTCAGTCAACTTTATACTGCAGTTGAGGCAAATGGAGATTACACTGGAATGTTTATTAAAACCCTATTATTCCATTTTTCACCCTTAATGGCAGGGACGTCACGGCAGGTCCAAACTTTCATTGTACACTTTTAAATGTTAAGAACTCAGTTGGCTCTGTTTTCCAGAAAGCAAATAATAAGTCATATGTGTAATACGCCTAGGATAATAAAACTTTTATGAGGTTTATTTCTACATTTAATTCGACATCCACTGTTAACTTAATATGTGACCCTGCAAATGAGCCTGAAGTGTTGACCTTCAAATGATAACAAAAGCAAGTAATTTACCATCAGTTATTTCTCACTTATGTGTCATTAAAACAACCCATCTGCCCAAGCCAAGACAAACTTTACTTGATTTTTAAGGAATTCTTGGCTATTGTGGATGATCTCTCAGCCTCCTGAAGTATTTATTGCTTTCAGTGATATTCGGGGCTTTTTGGCTTCTGCTGATGACAGAATGAGTTAGAGAGTTCATTTTAGGCAGGACTTTCAATGAAAAAAAGTTCTATTAAGAGAAAGTGCTCCCTGTACGTTGGCATGTTCTTTCTCTTAAGATGTGTTTGGGGGCGGAGGGGCGGGGTGAGTTATTGACTCGTCTTACCTTCAGTTGGATTGCGACTGAAATTCTAAAAGGAATGGAAAAGGAAAATGGCTATGGGATTGATTCAGATTTTTTTTTTCCATGCATCCTTCAATTAAACATTGGCTGAGTTAAACTGAGTCATCTAGTGCATGTCAAACGCTCCTCGATCCTCCAGTGTCTTACAGCCCATCAAAAAGTAAAATGACAACATCTTGTCAGGAAGTTGAGAGATCAGAGGAGTGTGGTTCCACTCGGGCCTGTCATCGCCTTACAAGAGAACCAGCTTCCAACAAGCATGTAATGATATGCACACACTTCACATTCGACTACTTAGGCTGAAATTCTCTGGCTTGGAATTCATTTACATCCTCTTCTTTCCCCTCTTTTCAATTACCACTTTGGGCCAACACCGCAGCGCGATAGCTGCCTGCTCTCTTTGAGCCGCACCTCAACGTGCGCCACGTTCTTCACACGCGCGTGAGTGGCACCGGACCATATCTGCTGCGCGTCAGACGCCAAGCGCGTTTAATGATCATGTTGTGTGATTCATAAATTCCTTTATTTTTACCAATTTTTGGTTCAAAAACAACAAAGTACGAAGTTTCCAACAACACTCTGTTCTCCATGAAAGGAACGTTTGATCATGTCCTCCTGTTTTATAGGAGAAAGGGGGTGGGGGAGTCTCACCAATGAAGAGTCATTTCCCATTAAAGTCAAGCAAAAATTATCAGGGTTGCATTAAGTGGGTTTAAAAAAAAAAAGAAAGTGGGAGAGATGTATCATGCATGTGGATATGCATAAACATGACCAAGGAGCTTAAGTAGAAAATGAGATCTGATGCCTTGCTGAAGAAGAGGCCCGTGCTTGGAATGCATTTAAATTTAAATATTCATATCATTATAATACTGAGGAATATGTAACGACTGTATGATATTTTATTGAGGAGGTTTTAAAAATGAATGCTGTCCCTACTCCTTAATAAAAATCCTGCCCAGGCTCTTAGTAGTCAGACTGAAGGCAGTTTCTTCTTTGGTGCTGTGCCAGTCAAGCCTGCCACAGGTCTTTGTGTACTTTTCTAGTGCGCCACCTACACACACACACACATATACACAGGCACAAGCAGACCTAGCCAAGCTTTCATGACACCCTCGGCTTCCAGCAGTATTTGCTTTTGTTTTGAATCCTCACACTGTTCCGACACGTTATGTGTGTTTTTCAGGGGGGGGGGACACTGACTGGGACTTGAATGCGGACCCTCGTGTGTTTGCTCACGCACTGGTGCGCATACACACACGCGCTTACTTCCCATTATATGCGCACCCGCAAAGCCCTGTCTGTTCAGGCATATAGCGCTCAGTGGCATTTCCCCTTACATGTATCTAGCACAGGCCATTATGGAGAGGTGGGAGATGTGTGTATGTGAGCGATGAGAGGGAAATATGTGTGTGTGCGTGTGTGTGTTTGTGTGTGTGTGTGTGTGTGTGTGTGTGTGTGTGTGTTGTTTTAGGATGTGACAGCTGTCACTATCTGCTCCTATTCGCATGTATTACAGTTCTTTTGTCAGCTATCAGTTTCCCTATCTCTGAGACACTTTGTGTGGAGCTGGTAGTAAAATTGAGGTGGTGAAATGTCGCCTAAGAGAGGAAGAAGGGAATAATTAGCTTCTTTTACTTTAATAGACTTAGTTGAGATTTAGTGTGATAACAACCCAAGGCCTACTGGAGCACCTTAAGAGGGCCTGTCTATTGTTATTCTTTCTTTTTGCCTGTTTATTATTCCTATTATTCTTATAATTATTATTATTTCATAACTAAACAAGATCTAGGAGAAAAATATAAGTAGTTGTTGCACTTATGTGCACTTTCCACCTTTACATAGAACTAAGATAGTGGTGACATAGGCCACTGAATCTAATAAATGATTATGATATTTATGATGATAACTAATGAATGATTAATGATTGCCTATAATGTTCCCTAAGGAATTACTTTAACATTAGATTAGATCTCGGCATTTCTGACTTTGTGTCTGTTCGTTTTCTTGCTTTGATATCAGTAAATGAAAAAACATTTAAAAATGTGGGAAAAATAATCAATTTCAAGCTACTTCAGGTCAAAGCGGTTTTCAACAAGGTTGTTCTGAGTCTTACAAATAATGGAGCATATTTGGTAGAATGTACACAGTGGTGCCAAAAGCTGCACATTATTATTATCATCAATCATTTAAACATAAATAAAATATACCAAGGATAACTGTCAAAAGTAAACATACTGTACTCATGGTGGAAAGAGGTTACATTTGCATCAAGTGAATTCAATGAGTCACTGTTAGTAATTTCTATTTGAGACATTAATAAACAGAAAAGGTATTAATAAACAGAAAAGTGTATTAAAATATGTATATTTAAGATAATATTATGTCAGTTTGTCAAACGTGTGCTTTTAAAAGACTACAGATAAGGCTGTGCGAAATACCACCTCTTTATCATGGTCTCTACATTTGCAATAACTGATATTGCTCATATATATACGTATAATCCAACAAATTTTAGCAAATGCAAATAAATGAATTAACGAATAAAGCCTAAAAATAGTTGTCCACTTAGATCTGTGGTTCCAGATTTTTGCTTAAACTCAGCTTTTTTCAGTGACAAAAGAACCCTTTTTCTAATAAAAAACATTGGTGGTAATTTTACATTTAAGATGGAAATTACAAATTAATTTTGCCAATATAATCGAAGCAGGGTATTTTTCCTCATATCATGCGGCGCTAACAGTTTAATCTTCAGTCCATTTGTGGAAGAAAGCAGGCCTGCATATTTTCACTTATTTGTCCATTTATTGATCCAGTTACAGCTGTTTTCCTCCTTTTTATTTTTAACCCGCATACATCCTTTCAAATAATCACCTCTTTATTCCCTGTACATCTGTTACTCTTTTATGTTCTCTCATGTGACCATGTTCTATACAGCTATATCTGTAGATCATCACACCTCACATGCAGTGTTAATATCTGCTCAGAGAGAGGGAGGGAGTGAGCGAGAGACAGAGAGAGAGAATGGGAGTAGGAGGGGAGGAGGAGGAGGAGGTGAAAATAAATTGCATTCCCCTCCTAACAGGGAGCCCTCACTAATTATGCTGTTTGAGGACTTGCAGAAAGCAAAGGCTGCTAAAAGGACCTGTGCTCGGTGAACCCTGAGAGTGGGGCTCCTTCCTGAGCCCAGCCGGGCTCCGCTGCCCCACTTCCTGCCGTTAATTATCTTTTGTTTGCCCTTGATAATCCACAGCCCGTCGTGCCCATAATGAAGGCTCTGAATCATCGCTAAGAGTAAAAAACAATGGCATTGTCATCACCACATCATCAGCGCATTATAAATAATGAATGAAACGTGCATTAAGCAGCGAGAGGCAGAGTTTATGAAAATGACTTGTGTGAATAGATTAAATTACAACTATTATTACTTCTCCTTTTGATGTAGTGCATCAGAGTAATTACAAAATTGTAAAAAAATAAATAAATAAATAAAAGGAGGGGAGAGAGGATTCTATCCTTCGTGAGCATTTAACACAAAAAAAAAAATTCCAATTTATGTTACGAGAGGGAAATCATGTCTCAAGTCGGTGGTACTCCATGTAATATTTTAAATAACATTTTATTAAAAAAAAACATCCCTTTCACGTTTTAGGGGGAGATCATTAAGGGCAAGAATGAGGCATTCATTTTCCGCACGGCGAGACATGAGGATGAGCCCCTTTGTGTGTGTGTATGCGAGCGTCACGCCGAATAAAAGCCCACGTGCGAAATAACCCATCCATTAGAAGTCAGTGTCATATCTCGGCCCCTTTCCCGTCCCTGATGTTGCTTTATGATCTCCGTAAATCTGTCACTAAAACTTATCAAGTGGCAGCATTCGGGCCCATTGGGCCATTAGTTTACAACTCCAGCTCGTCCTTTTTGGCAGAAAATATACACAGGCCTGCGCTGCGTATGGATTGCAGCATCATAAATCGCTTCAGGTGCGGGATCTTTTCTGGTACGGGCTATTACCGATGCCCTGCATGGATCAGCTTCAGATTCCTCCAGCCACCATCGAGACAATTGACCTACCCAGTTTGCAAAGCGAGCCGACACAGACAGTGGCTGTAACGGCTGCGTTACGGCAATGATGTGCACGTACATGAAGATGATTACCCGTTAATTAGAATGTCTGCTTGTTCCGTAGCGCCGAGCTTGCGCTCGCTGGCGCCTGGTGTGTGTAAAGGAAAGGGATGAACGAAATGCCATGTATGCCGACGGTCCCTCATTTGTTCGTGGAAGTTTTCAAACTGCAGAAATGATGTTATTACTCGTCGGCAGCATTGTGCCGGTGTAATGTGCTATTTGCCATGCCATGCCTGGGCTTCGCAGATGGAAATTAAAGGGGGAAATTGCCACTAACTACTCAATTACAGCGCTTGATGGTTGTGCTGACCTCAGTTGGCAGCGATGGCAACACCGGGCCAATCACATTGCGCAGATGGCATTAAATTAGAATAGGAAAAGAGGACGACTGCACATATTCATCCCACAAAGACATTCGAATTACCTCTGATGCTCCGGCTTCATATTGAACAATTAGGTGCCGCAATAGGATTTTATGGGATATTTTGGAGGCAACATGCATATTGGATTGGACAGAGCGGTGCTGCCGAGAACTGAGCGCAGATTTAGAATGTGGGAATTAAAGACTCCATTACTATTCTATAGTCCTGACTGATATTTAAAATATTTGAACAGTAATGACAATAACAATAATAATAATGCCTGTTAGATTGTGCATTTTTGATGGTCTTGTTAGCTCCTCATTGATTCTATAAGCCTGAAAACGAGCAGGATAAAGTACCAATATTTATTATGAATCCTGCAGTAAGTGTCATAAATAGCAAATTACCCAGGAGATGGCTGAGCAACTTATTTTAATCCAAATCAATTATAGATCTCACTATTGACTTGCCTCTTCCCCAGGCAGGCCATTGTTTGTATTCCACCTTGAGTGCTGACTACATCATGATATGTGTACACATCATATATTATTTATATCAAACTTCTGTGCGAAAGAAATTACAATTACCGAAGGCACTGGACTGATTAATGCCATTGAATTTCTGCCTGTGCTCTTGAAGGAAACCTATCATTTGACGCCATTTTCTCAGAACTCCAATCTAAGTTGATGAAGCAACTTTGTGATGAGAGTTATGATTTAGATATTGTTCCTTACCTCTTAAGTGTGTGTGTGTGTTGGGGCGGGGGGGGGGGGCGTCGCATAGGCATTCATCATCTCTTTCCAACTTTTATATTCGTCTGTATAGACACACACGTATAAAGCTTCACACATCAGTTATCTTGAGTTTCATATCTATGTGTAAATATTAAATATGGTTTACATTGGATTTATGTTAGTAGCATCTCTCACATATTTTTATGTAACCTTTGGTTTTCTTTTTTAATATAATTTTAAAATACCAGCAGCCTTTTAACAGAGGCTTATAAACAGACCATCTTGTTACATGAACCTTTATTGAAAAGTTGACGTTTGTTCCCTCTATTTTTAAGTCACTTTTTATGATATATGAGCTTTTGTTCAGACAGTGTTGATATATGCCTTATATCTCTTACCATATCAGTTCACTTTGTAGTTTTGAATGTTGTATTTTTAAGCCCCTGTTCACTGAAGGCCTGGATCAGCAGTGCTGTATGTCAGTATGTTAGAGTGCATTGATACATGTGGATCAGATCACACACTCACACACTGATACGCAGGCAATAATATGCCTCTCTCATGTACCTCTGTTGTGATGAAAATGATCCATCACCCAAATAATAACACACTAGTGGTCCTATGGGGGTCCTGACCAGTGATGAACAGGCTAAAGGGAGCTAGCAGTTAACTAAAGTCCATCATTTTAAACTACAAACTGCATCTGTAATGTGTTATGAGAGAGACAAATCCTCTTCTTAATGCTGGATGTTCTCTGATCCCTTTCTAGTAACCATGTATATCCCTGCCTGTGTGTGGGCTCATAAGAATTCAGTATTTTCTGCCTCCAGTCATGCTAGGCTTCAGGCTTGTCTCAGGCTCAGCGGCCTTTCCTGTTTGTTTACCCTGTGCTCACACGCTGATATCGCATGAATTGCATTCATCTGTAACTGTAAGCAGCCACAAAACCTCAGTGCAGTCGATGGCCATGAATCTCTTGTTTATCACTGGATCAATTTCACTACAGCAAAGGGAAGGAAAATAATTGTTTTAGGAATAATCGTTCTTTATGTGCAGGTATTCCGCATTGATTTTGCAGAAATGGAAAATGATTTTAGTCTACTTTTAGCTATTCATGCAAGAAATCAGTTGTGCCACTGTGAATGTTGCACCCTAATGTCGCAATAGAGTTGCATACATTTCTCGTGTACAGAAATTCTTCCCATTTTTGACCCAAGAAAATGCAATTCCATTCATCATAAGAGGTTCACAAAATGCAAATGGAACCTGCCGTGTTCAAAAAATGCAGATTAACTACAAACCATACAGTTTATGCTCCTTTACTCTAGAACGTATTCTATTATTGCTATTATTACTATTTAAAATAGTAAGCATGATTGTATTATCAGTCAGTGTAGAAATGATGCACACATAAAACTTCATATCGAGGTCTAGAGGGAGTTTTTAAGTGGTGGAGAAGGAGTTGACCTCTTTCAGCTTGTCCAAAGCACTAAAAATGAAATGAAAACAATAGTAATTCAGTTCAATTCAGTTTTATTTTTACAACCAATGTCACAAAGCAGCTTTATAGAATCCAGGCCAGAGCCCCTAGTGAGCAAGCCAATGGCAACAGAGGCGTGGAAAAATTCCCTAAAGCTGGATGTAGAAACCTCAGGAGGAACACATTCTCCTCTGGTCAACCCAGAAAGAAAGAGAGTCTCTATGTGAAAAGAAACAATACAAAGCCTTTGTACACAGCATTAATCACTGAAGAAAAGATGTCTGTCTGTGTGGGGAAAAGTTTTTAGTCTCACAACTCTTCAGTTCAGCAACAGGAACAACAAGCTCTGCTGGGCCTTTAACAGAAATTGCCCTTGGATGGAGAATAGTAGCACACACAGGCGACCCAAAGCAGGTGAAACAGTTGCGGACACTTGAGCGAGAGGTTCTGGCGATGACAGATCCAGGATAAGGTGGTGACCTGGAGCACCAGTGTTGGTCAGCCAGGTTAGACAGGCTAGGGCAGCGATCCCCCTCAGAGGAGCTGAGCCAAAAAAAACATAAGGATAAAACAGAGTTAGTTCTGTTTACATTTCTGAATTTGTCAGTATTAGTTGTTATGTTTTCTATTGTGATTTAAGACTCTGACAGCTCTAAGTGTCTGTGCTATATTGAACCTTGTTCAAAAAGCAGCAACCTTACAGTAAAAAGTAATTTGGACTCATGTGTCCAGGGTTCCCACCCTAAGTCAGATTTAATATTCCCTGACTTTTCAATGAACGTCCCTGACCTCCCATATAAAGAAGTGTCTAATATAACGTTTGGATGCAGAGCAGAAAAGGGCATTTAAAAGAGTTATATTATTCAAAACTGCATTTACATCATTGTTGTTGAATGTAGGCAGCTTGGTGTGCTGAATTGACCAAAACCCCAGAAAAGACATCTCTGACATCCTCTATATGCATGTTTTAACTAGGCCACAGTAAAATGGGCCATTTTGAACAAAGCTGCTCTATATGTTATAAAGCTGCTTGATGTGGATGACTGGAGAAGCGTAGTGATGGGACGTCAAGAGGAGGTGGATCTTTTCAGCATCTTCATATTTGCAACAAGGATTTGCCAGTCGCATGACTTGTTAGGGCACTCTCTCCCATATTGGAGAGAAGTCTGACCGATTTACATACTTCTCATTTTTCTTTTCGGACATCATCGCTTTGGGTGAGCCAGTCCATAAATTCTTCATTTTCAAGTCAAATATTGAAACTTACACTTGCCTGGCAGGTTTGGTAAGCTAGCGAGTGTAGGGACCTATGTTGACATAGACTTAGCAAAGATTTTGCATTCTTGATTGTTGCACATTTTTTGAGCGGGAGAGGTTTTGAGCAAAACAAAGACACTAACTGGGAAGGAAAGGGGTGTAAATACACATCAGGTTTTGGCTACTGCACTATATGCTATTAACAATATTCCCTGATAATTCCCTGACTTGGCACAAAAATGATCAAATTCCCTGTTGCCCTGAAAATCCCTGAACTTGGGAACCCTGTGCATCATGATGACTACATTTTTATGGAAAGTATAAACCTGTAGATTTGATGTTTAAACAAATATTTTTTTTTTAGGTAACTAGGCCTTGTTCATATGAGGAAAAAGATTACAAAAGAATTTAATAAATATCTTGCCAATGATACATGTGAGAAATTTATAAGGAAAAAAAGAGTTCCCAAAATATTAGCGATACGACAAAGAAGTGTTGAATATGTGAATAATAAATCTCAGGAGTTTGATATGTAAGGTGTCTGATTTGCAAATCACTTAACAGACCGGAGGCTTGTCGTCTGTAATCTATTCTAGTTTCACTTGTTGTTTGCAAGAGGTGTCAAAGCAGCTGCAATCAAACCCAGAGTGCTGAACTGTTGACAGTAAGTTTATGCATTAATCACCAAGCTCTGAATGTGACTCCTACTAGTCTTATGAGTAGTGTTAATTTTGTCACCTATTTTTAATTTCGTCTTAGTCTTAGTCTTGTGACAAAATGTGCTTTTTAGCCATAGTCATATTTAGTCATTGAAATATCATTTTTGTCGGTCTAGTTTTAGTCGACTAAAAGTCTCATCATTTTAGTCTAGTTTTAGTAAAAAAAAAACCTAAATATATCTTACTCAGGTTTTAGTCAAAACATTTTAGTCTCTTTTTAAATAATCAAATATTGATAATTATCTCAAATACTGGTTAAAAATTTTGCTAACAATCTACACTTATTGAATGACTTTTGTTCGATCACTTGCCGTTAAGCTTGCCTTGCAAATAGCACCATGGAAAAACAGCAGTGTTAGTACTGACAAGGGTTTGCTAACATTAGCCTTTGAGATTATGGGCCCTATTTTCAGGGTCAATCGCATATGTCTGAAGTATAAATAAACATTGGATAAGAATCCTATTAAATAAGAATCGCTTAAACAAATCTGCATACAATGCCAGAGCGTTTTATAACTCATGGAGGCTCGATCAGGGGAGGGGTTCCCAAAGCAGCAACGATTTTCCCCAAATGTTTTCTTGGTTCTTATTCCAAATAAAGTATTTTATAAGGTAAAAAAGATTTGTTCTTTCTTGAGATTTAACTGCCCATGTCGCTGTTACATAGCCACAACCTCCTTGAAATAAGCGTGCACGCGCATGATGGATGTAAAGACACGGCGTACAGAAGTTCAGCACCATGAACAGCGGAGGGGGGCCACTCACGCTAAGGAGGCTGAATCGGCAACAACCCCTCTGACGTCAAGGGAGCCTTTGTCCCATTAGATACTCCATCTGGAGAACATGCGAACAACAAGCGCAACTATCTTTAACAGGGTAAGGAAGACATAAAAACATATCTAACCAAAATATGAGCTTACATGATTTCCTGGTGATGTAGTTTCATGTTTCTTGACAACCTAGCTTGAAACATGTATTTATTTACCTATGTGCCCAGCACTATTGGTCAAATAGCCCGTCAGTTACTTGTTATTAGTTATCAGTGAGTGCTCCAATCAACTAAGTTTTGCGAGTATTATATATATTTTAAAAATAACCATGGTGTGATGTATGTGATATAAAAAATGTTTTAATGTGCGCTGCTGCTCGCCCCTGCTTATGAAAGAAGCAGCATGTGGGCGCATTGTCAACTCTTCCATATCCCAAAGCGTCAGGCGTCCATATGATAGCCTTTGAACAATGCGTGAATGATTACAAACCAGGTTTTTCTGGTCAGTGGCGAAATTACTTTCACTTCTTTTCAGTGACATTCCCGACAGAGCGCAATGTCATCTGCTATCTTGACAACGTACATTTCTGCTGGAAAAAAGAACGATCTGCTTGCACAAAATAGCAATGATGGGTTGCGCAAGTCATGAAAGCAAGGTGCACCATGTGCATTATAGACCCTATGTGTTTAAATAGTTTTTATTGATAAACTAAAAGTGTTGCATAGCTAGATGCTAGGAGCTCAATATAACTTCAAATCGACTTTAGCTTTGCCATTCGTTTTTATCCACTTCACAACTTCATAGCCAACTAGCAAGTCTGGTATAATGGCTATAAAATA
>JBBKCR010000122.1:20047606-20068474 GCA_037577295.1 Ladigesia roloffi | reverse complement strand
GGGATAAAGAGTTGTTTTTCTCTCTCTTTCTCTCTCTCTCTCTCTCTCTCTCTCTCTCTCTCTCTCTCTCTCTCTCACACACACACACACACTCTCTCTCTTTCTCTCTCTCTTGGCGGCATGTTTGTCCCCAGACCCTCAGAGGGAGTGTGTGTGTTGCGGAAAAAGGGAAAAAGCCGCCCCGGCTCCTCTGTGGAACACCAGATGAAGGCTAGCGCCGGCCACATGGAGACACACTGTTACTTATTCATCAGCCTTCAGCGCTCGCAGGGAGGAAACAAGGCCCTGTGTGCTGTAAACACACGCCAGCATAACACACAGACTGAAATAACAAGAGCATAACCCAGCACAGGGACTGACAGAGTTGGGTGCCAGTCAGGTTCTGGGGATCATGTGTGTGTATGTGTGTGTGTGAGTGTGGTGACGGGGGTTCCAGGAAGAATGATTGGGCAGGCCTCTTGATCATACAGGGCTTTTGATATGCTAGGCTGTTTTGAGAGTGAAACTTGATGCAAAATGCAACACATGGGCTCTGTTTTCATCAGCTGCTTCTCCCCTGCTGCCACTGTGACAAAATCCCCTTTTTCGAACGCCTCCAATGTGAACTGATTGGGTGAACTGAATGTCTGCTACCGTCCGCCGGGGGTGATTCCTTCAGGACGGGGAATAAGGCAGGCTGTAAAAATATAAAAATAGCATCGCCCTCTAAAGTTGCCGGCTATTATCTCAACAAGGCAAGCGCATGCGTGTCTCTGCCTCTTTCCCCCGTGGCGCGACACACCAGCATTTACATCGGGGGGGGAAAGAGAAAATTACCAGCATTGTGATTTTTGCTTGTCTGCTGCGATTACAGCATTATCATAATGTTACGGTGGATGCCAAGCGTATCCACGAGGGTGTCTGGCCCTGCTCTCCCACCACAGCCCTCGCTCAGGTGGAGGAGAGGCAGGCCCACACAGGCTCACATGGGGCAGGTGCTCGGATGCGGTCGAAGGCATCCCCCCCAGGGAGCTTGCGGGTGCAGATGCTCTCTACAAAGCCCCAGTGTAGGCATTCTGATTCAATCAGTGATTTCTGCTACAGCAGCACGCCACAGCTCAGCAGACTGTAGCTTCTACAGCTGCTGCTGGAGACCACTCACAACACCACAGCAAAGAACACAGCTGATTTCCTCAAGCACTATTTTTTGACCTGCTAACTTTGCGTTGGGTAAATAATGTCCTAAATTGGTGGATAAGCTGGGCACAGTGAGCATCAATATCCTTTCCAGTGGATCTGGTTCAGTGTCATTATCAGTGTCATTATCATATCACTGTTCCATATGTTTAAACTCTGTATATATATATTTTAGGAAAAGGTAACCAAATTAATTAGAGTTTAAAATTATTACCACATAATCAACACATTAAATCTCAAATAATATTTATAATAAACTTAAGTTTAGAAGTTTGTCAACATGCTCATACAGTTTACTCCACATTTTTCAGCCAAGATGCAGATGGGTTTCAAACGAAAGAAAAATCCAACATAAAGTGTGTTGGGACACAACAGGGTTAATAAGACAACCTGAATGCACCTTATAAATCCTACAATAATTAAAGCATACCGTATGGATGCAACACTGTTCCTCAAAAAAATATTTACTGAATTTGGATGTTGGTTGTCTAATCTACCACATGTATTATAAAGAGAAAGGGGGTAAGTGGAGCTAAATCATGCTAGCACAGTGCCCCCCCCCCACCACAAAACATCAGACTCCCTATCACTCTTTTTATTTTTCCTCTCTTTTCATTTGACAGACTTCTGTGTGCTGCATGCATGAATTAATCTTCCCTCATATAAAGTTAAAAAATATTTTTTGCAGTATACTATTATATTTAAACTTTTATATATACAATGTACATTTGCACACATAACACAATGTTAAAAACAGGTGTAACAGTCATTTAAGAATCCTTGATGCATTTGTGTAGAAAGCAGAGACCTACAGTGTTAGAAACCAAATAAGCAAATCTACTCGATAGTGAGGGAGAGTGAGAGGGGGACACCCTAAAGCAAAGTAAAATTGATGGATTTTATTCAGAGTATTTAATGTAGCTAAATAAACTATTTTTTATAAATGTCTTTTTCATAAATCCAGATATAACATTTCATGAACAGATTCCACCAAAATGACACTACAGATGGGATGTAAATTAAAAAGATTATGTCATATTTAGAAGCGTTTGAAGTTCTTTGTTGAGAATTGTACTGATGCTAATTCGTCCATTATAATTATCGCTACAGGGTAAGTTGTATCATTTGCACTTTTGTTTTTGGCTGAATGGTTCACAAATGGTTAGACTTTAAAAAGAAAGTGCATTAGGCTTCAAATGATTCAGCTAAACCTGAAATGTTTTATTTTGGCCTTACACTCTCCTACTGACCGTGGCTTGTCTCAAATGCTAGGCATACCTTGTGCAGATGCTAAATTGAGGAAATGAGGAAAAACAATTTAAATTAAATTTTAGAATTTGCAGTCATATTGGTGTAGTTAAAATTAAAAAGGCTTCAACATAAAGTCAAGGTGTGTTGTCAGCTGTGTAACATGAACCTCATCTCTCTGTTTTGGTCTTCACCTCAGCATTTTGGAAAGTGGAACCCCAACATTTTGTGTTTGCAAGTCGGCCAGAGCGAGTTCACAGGGGTGTTTTTTTTTTTTTTATTGGTTTCCTCACCAGCATGGGCACATCAAAGATCTCCAAATGACTGGGCGCTCGATGATGCAGCCGCAGCGGCCTGCGCTTTGTGTCGAGCCTAACCAAGAGGGCCTCTCCCACACTCTGCTCATGGATTATTTTCTCACTGGTCTCCTTACTGGAAAAAAAAAAAAGGGATGTGGTGGAGCTAATTGGAAAGCCGTGCCTGCGTCACTTTCCTCCTGCCTCTTTCGTTGCCATGGGGCATAAAGTGTTTGAGGTATCCCTGCAAAACTGTGCCGTGCAGAAGCCGGGCATGTTAAAAAGCTTAGTAAAATCTTGTTTGTGAGATCTTTGCAATGCTCCTTTAAAGCTGACATGCCAGAGGAGCCCTAATCTGCCACGGATGCTACGCGAGCGGGATCAGAGGCACGTGTAGCATGTAGCGCATTTGTGTGTGTTTAGCAAACCGTCACAGTCAATTAGTTAACAAGATGTTGCGGCCTGCGTTTACTTGCGGAATCAGCTTTGGGAGGCATCGGAGGGGAGGTTTTTATGAACGGTGAAATATTCATGATGTTTGTTTAAATGCTTTACGCACTGTGTTAAACTGTTTATAAATTCTAATGGGAAGCTTTGGAGTGCCCCTTTTTTGGGGAGGTTTAGCCGCAGTAAGCAGGGAGCTGATGAAAAATAAGCAAAGGCCTGCCAAGCACGCTCCATCAGACCTCTGAAGTGCAAATGAGCACCCCTCGCACCCCCAGCCCCCACCCAACACTAAATTACGGCCTTGCTAAATAGCAAATTCAGCAACATTTATTTCACTCCAGATTAAGACAGAGCTAGGAAAACTGTGGGGATAGGAGGTATCTCGGAATATTTTATGTATTTCCTTGAGGTTGGAGGTTCCTGCTGTTTTCCTACCTTATCTCACCTCTCTCTTTTTCCCCACACACCTCTCTGTTATTTACTGATCGATGAGTTGAGTTCGGACCTTGTGGAAAAAAGGGGCAGGTAACTTGATGCTTTCATCTCTCTGAAGTTCAGATGTTTATGGAGCAAAGCTTACATATTATTGACTACAGATACATGGAATGTGGTCTTCTGCACCAAAGAGCGCGAAGAACATGTGTGGGAGTGTTTTGGCCAGTGGGAGTGTGTATTTGGGGGTTGTTATTTTTTATTCTTTTCGACTCACTATCTCGCAAAAAGACCCAGCATGGCCCCTGTTCTCCGTCTCTGCTATTGAAGCAGCTCGAGCCAGACTTTGATTAAAGAAACGGAAGCTGGCTCTGGCGTCTTGGGTGGTAAGCACTGCAGCCTGGGGAAATTTGATTTGAATCTGGCTGATGGGACTAGATTAAGATAGTGTCATAATTAGTGGCGTGTGGGATGGTGATGATGATGATAGCTGAGTCCAGCGCTGAGAGAGAGAGAGGAGGATACTTAGAAAGCCTGTGTATGTGTGTGTGTGTGTGTGTGTGTGTGTTGGTCTGTTTGTACGTACAGTATTTGCCACAAAAATACAAAGATGTCCTTATTTTTAAATATATATACATATGTGTGTATGTGTGAGTGTGTGTGTATGTGTGTATATAATTATTAAATATTTATTATTACTTACATATTTACATACAAAGACTAATAGTCCTGAAAAATACTTTCCTTTAAATATGCTTTGTTTTGTTTGTTTAATAAGCAAACCTATGTCTCGGTTTTATTTCTGGGGTTAGCTTATTAAGGCATTAAATCTAGATTTTATTTCTTTTGTTCCTTTATGTGTCTATTTGTATATATCAGTCTCATCACTCTAAGACCTCTACATGACAGTGTAACTGTAATAACAAAATATTACCTCAACATTATCTGTTCAAGAGTTGACTGGAGTATGAGGATGGATTATTTGACCACATAAGTAACTCCTTTTAACCGACCATTTTGATTTTTGAGGTACAGGACCCATTTGTCTGATAAGGGTAAGAAAAAGGTCAAATGACTATGAAGAATATATGTTGAATATATATATTATTACATATATAATGCATATGAGATATATGCATGTTTAACCCTTGCATAAGTCCCTACATTGTATAATAACGAATGTGTGTGTGTGTGGGGAGGGGTACATGGGGAGAGTGGTGGATGTCAGCTGATGATAGGTGGGCAGTCCATGTGTCAGTAGCTCACAAGGTTGACTGCTAAACATTTCACATCATGTCAGAGTGAATTCGCGGCTTCACTTGTAATGGGCGGAAGAGATTTTGGAGGCTGCGCCTGATCCGCAGGCTGGGCTGATTAGAGCGTGGGGCTCAATTACGCTTGTAAGGCTTCATTCAGTAGAGCTAAATGAAGTTACGTCGGCCCAAACTGTCACCTCGGTAGAATACATCAGCTCACCCCGTCTATCTGACTCGCTGCGCCATCATCTCAAGGGCACGCTATACAGAGAAAAGCTGAACGCGCTTCTTCCTAAGGATAGTTTTTCACTCTACACTGCATTATTAAGGGAAGCACAGCAGTAGAAGGCATGATAAAGTAATATTCTGTGACAAAAGCTAATATGATGCAGGAGGGGGATATTAGCAGGGCCTAGTTAGGACGGCCTGTTTTTTTTCCCCGCGCCATGTTTTAGGAGAAAAATAATTCCTCCCTGTGACATTTTCGACTGGAGCCCTCGGGGCATGAGAGGGAATCGGACCGGGTAATTGCGCCAGGGTTTCCCCTTACTAAATTAACCTCTGCACGGAAATTTATTGGCCTGCTGTTTTTGAAAATTATTTAAACTTGCACTTATTTCCGATTTGAGCCTCAATTTTTTTTCCTCCCGTCTTATTTTTTTTGCCCAGGACTGGCTTATTTTCGCACAGAGGCCTGATTATGTTGGAAGGGATGTTTGGGAGAGGAGACAGGCTGGATAATTCATTTTGGACAGCGGTTCGGCATGGCAACATTTTTAACTGCTCACCTGTGGAAATATACATCCAGCCGAGAAGTCATGGCGAATGGGTTAAGTCAACATGTGCGCACGGGTCACTGGAAGGACAGCCACTGCATTCTGCTGGATTCATATATACGGCATGGGCAGACAGCCAGTGGAGTGTGTCTTCCATATTACTAACCTCTGTCTTATTCAGAACCCTTACCTCACCGTCTGGTCTCATCAGTAATTGCAGGGGCGCCTCATTTTGATTTGGCCTACAAGTGTCACACCCTTCATGCTGTCCTCATTTTACTGGCTTTGTCATGACTGTCTGTTCCCGCACTATAACTTTAAAATACAGATCTCAAACTTTTTTTTAACCAAAAAAGACCTTTCAGTGTGGGGAAAAAAAGGTTCCATGGAACCCCAACATCTCTTCAAATGCAAATAAACCAATCAACCACAACATTAAAACCACTGGCATTAAAGACAATTGGATCTCCAAAATGATGGTCTTTTGGAATGCTCCTGGGATGCAGTGGTCAGTACCTACCAACAGTGACAGAGTCCAGGGCATATGGAGCAAAGTCTAGCGTGGGCCAAACCTACAGATAACCTACTATATGTACTATATCACAGACTCCCCATGCTCACTCCTGACCAAAATGATGAAAGCACCTACAACCGTCACAAGATCATCAAAACTGATTCATGAAACAATTGAAGAAGCCTGATTTAAATGTTTTCTTTTACATCATGTGAAAGACCATGTGTTTGTGTGTATAGGTGTGTGTGTGTGCCTGGTCAAACAGTCTGACTTTTCACATGTTTACAAAATAAATTATCTTAAACTGAAAAAGTCGTTTTTAGGCGCATTTCCAGATAGCTGAGAGTGTTTTGAGCTGTGAGCTACAGTTGTGATTAGGCTGAAAAGGATTTTGGTCACATTCTGCAAGGATTTCTGCTATGAAAAAGGGATTAGTGGGTGGGGCATGGAGAGGTCAGCAGACTGCTTCCAACAGTTCCTGAAGAACAATTCAGTGAAAGGTGATTTAGGGAACCAAAATGTTTCATCTGTGGCTTTATTTTTAAAAGTGCACTCTTCTCCCATGACAATGCGGTCTGAATGAACGCCCTTGAAGGCATATTAAAAATGAACAAGTGAAAATTCACCTTAGTGGGATGCTAGCACTCCTGAAGGAAATGAAGACATCCTGAGCCATTCGTTATTTGAACCTGAGCTTTGCTAAACTTCTCTGGCATTACTTTTTAAATATGGCTTAGATAAATGATACAAGCCTTCAAGCCTCTTCCTCTTTCCACCCATACAGCGTATTAAACACTCCAGTGAGAGTAATGGTGGAGTGTCCATCTTGATGGCTCCGTTACTGAAATATGTTGGCTGGCCATCGGAGCGAGGCACTTTGAATAAACATCAATCTCGTGTGCTCCCTCACTTTGAGACAATTGTCCAAATCGTGCAGCGGAGATGGACGGCAGGAAACTGACAAGTAGCCAGGAGAAGCGAGGGGAAACGGTCAGCCGATTGTGATTTACATGCTATCTGGCATTTGGGCCAGCTGACGGAGTAAAGTATCAGTCAACTATATTTGAGTTTTTCCCCCTCGTTTTCTGACAGGCCCCCAAAGTCATCCTTGTGTGTCTGTCTGTAAAGGGCTCCACATTTCTTGCTCCACCTGCATTTCTCGCTCCTTCTCTCTCTCTCTCTCTCTCTCTCTCTCTCTCTCTCTCTCTCTCTCTTTCTCTCTCTCTCTCTCTCTCTCTCTCTCTCTCTCTCTCTCTTTCTCTCTCTCTCTCTCTCTCTCTCTATTTTCTTTCATTCTTTTTCTCTCTGTTTCCTGCTTCTCTTCCCTCTTCCATCTTTTTACATTCTTTTTCCCCATTCCACGACTCCTTAACAGTCACTCCCCTCCTCTACTTCTCCCTCATTTTTGTTTATTTTCTCCCTTGTTCTTTCTCTCTTTCGTTCTTTCTTTCTTTCTTTCTTTCTTGCCCTTCTCTTTCTTTCTCTCAATTTTGCAATGTTTCCCCATTCTCTTTCCCCATCTCTTCCTTTTCTAACTTTTCTGTCTCTCTTTCTTTTTCTTGTTCCTCTCTTTCTCTTACTCACATTCCCTTACTTCTTTCTCTCTTCCCTCTTTTATGTTTCTCTCCTTACCCCTTTACCTCCCTCTGTCTGTCTCTCCATATTTATTGCCAAATGTAAAAATCAACATTTGTTGCAAAATCAAAACCTGCGATGTTATAAACATTATTACATATATTATAGTGTTCCCTTTCTCTCTCCATTGTCCCTTGCTCTCTCTCCACCTCCCCTCCCTCTGTCCCTCCCTCTCTCCTTCCCTCCCTCCCTCCCTCCCTCACTCTCACGCTGCTGCGTTCAGGATGGACTCTCTGGCTGCCCACTGCCAATTTAGCTGTGCAGGCCATGACGAGGAAATGTTAGGGATGCAGCATGTTTCTTCGTTCCACTTTCTGAACACTACAGAGGTTGTTGTGAGCAACTCCAGAACCTCCTCATCCTCATCCGCCCTCCCTCCTCCTAAACTTTCCTCCATAACTCCCTCCCTGGCATGCCAATTTGTGAATCAGCTTACAGCAATAGTGGGCAAATAATGAAGTGCTGATATTGAAAAGGCAGCCTGTAGTGCCGTGCTGACCTTTCCACAGCAAGAGAGAGTAACAGCCCCTCATAATAGGCTCTGTTGAGTAAGCAACTTACAAGGCAAGGTTATAGTCTGGGAAAAATAAAAGGCTGTCCTGAATGCGATTTCACAAGTCGATAACCTTCCCCTGTGTGTGCGTGTGCATGCGTGTGTGTGTGTGTGTATATGTGTGTGTGTGTGTGTGTGGATGCGTGCATATGGTTATATGCTGATGCGGAGGTTTTAAAGACGGAGGACAGCGGGAATCCCTGCAGACATTCGTAACGCATCAGATAGACCAGCATCAATCTCTCCCGCACAAGTGCCCCAAATTTAACACGGCCAGAGGCAACAAGGGAGAAGCAGAACGCTTAAACATTTTGTATTTATCCCCCTCGCAACACTTCCACAGGGCTACAGGGGTGAAATTGATATGAGGGATTTTATTTTCTGTCACGCTGGGATTTTGCAGGGGCTTGTTTTCCACTCCTTTGTTGCCTTTTTTTTTAGCAGTTCATTTAGGGAGAGTTTATTTTGTTTCCCTATGAAAAGAACTTGAGCAGAATGCTGATGGATGAAGCAACATGGATGTGTACAGCTGAACTGAAAATGTGAATGGCATTAGAAGAGCAATTGAATAACTTTCAAAATCACATCCTGCAGATATCGGTACTGAATCTTAGGTAACTTCTTATTCGCTTTAATCTCTCTGTGAGATTAAACACACATATAGTACAATTAGGCAGAACACAGAACCACTCTTGTCCATTTTTTGGACAAATTACGCACTGTTTGTGTGCTGGAGTCAATCGTTAAAATGCCTAGGTAGTGCACTAAGTGAGTAGTAGAGAGCCACCTGAGCTCTGGCCTCAGTATGGGAAGAAACCTTGGTGCAAATATAAGACTGCAAATCACTATAAGATCTTAGTATTGTTGTCTTTTTGTTAGCTTGGACAGTGGAAGCACTGCTGTAATGGTATGCTCATCATTATATTCAAAGTTTTGTCTACCTTTAGCATTTATCTATCATCATTAATAAATTACTAAAGGAAGCTTGTGTACTTTAGTATATTTCATAACATTTATAAAAGCAACACCCCTTTTTGAGCATCAAAGCTGTAACCCAAAGAATAGCAAAGTAGAAGCAGTATTTTGAGAGTTTTTAAATGTTTTGAATTTAGAAAGTTTTTGCATGTTTAGCTCAGTGTTTATATATATATATATATATATATATATAGGGTGGCTTATAAATGGGGCTTATAAAATAGGTGTGTTTAAAATGTGTGTGTTTGTGTGTGTGTACTTTTACAGTTCTCTAAACACTAACGCTTATTTTGTTGCCTCTTGCTTGCGCCTGCCTTCCTCTGCACTGTCATTCTTCTGTGTGCTCCTCAAACTTCTGCTGACTCCAGCGATGAAACAACTTCCTCTCCACTTGCACATCACTCATTTCAAGCTTTTTTTTTAATACCTTGCCCTTACAGCTGGCCACTTCCTACCTGACTTCAGTATGACAGATGAATGTGAATGAGTTAGACCTGATAAAACTAGCAGAAAAGTTGCTCTTCCTATGAACTCTCTATTTCTAAAATGACAGGAGCAGAGGTGTTTTCGGGTGACAAACAACAACCAACTCAGGCTGTGGCTGACAGTCATTCCCTGTTTTTTTTTCCTGTTGAAGCGTGTTGCTGTGTGTTCAGCCTGAGAGTTGAGCTGGGATTATCAATCTTCATTTGGTAATTTATGAAGGCCTGTTGTCAGGTATCCAGCCGTGAGTGGAACAGCTCATTCTGGCGTGCCTGGGGGGGGGTTTAGTAACCCGAGGGAACGGCTGTCTCCTGTTGCCCTCTCCTCCAACATGCTGCTGTCAGCGTTGCGCTAGGTGAGCTCACCCAGCTACATTTAACCCCTTAAAGTCTCAATTTAATACTTACATTTAGACAATACCAACATGACAGTAATGAGTTTGTTACATCAAAATAATCCAATTTCCATTCAGCTTACATGTTGTAAACTTAAGCACAAGTGCACTACCAAAATTTTCTTTTAAAAATAATTGATAGCAAGGAAACCCATATACAGTGGCTTACATCTAGTCTTAAAAGTGTTTTGATTAGTTTGTTGTTTTCCTCCAACAACATTCACGTTGAGGATTTTTTAGCTCCAGTGTATTTTTAATGGCAAAATTATTTAATTGTCAATATTGAAAATAAAAATAAGAAACTGAAATAAACTGATTGTATATGTATTCAAACTCCTGTGTTTTGGAAATGCCAGGTTTACACAAATGACAAATTAATCACTAACAACACAAAGGTGACACTTATTTGACCATAATCAGCACATTTATGTAAGTTTAGTTATAATTAGAGTGAGTTCTGAAGTTGTCACTTTGGACGTAAAAAGCACCCTTTGGAAGATCCATTTTCATTGCTGGAAAACCGCTGCAAATTATGCTGACAGGAAAATAAATGTATTGGAATACACGAGACAGGAACTGTTGAACACTGAAGAGTTCCAGTGTCTCTTGGAACAATTTCCAGAAAGGGGATAAATCTTCACAGCACCCAGACCTTAACTATAACAGACCTTCCCACAGGAGGGAGAGGTTACTAAAAATCAAGTTGTCACTTTAAAAATCTGCAATGCTATTTCGCTGAAACTGGAGTGAAGGTGTTCTCCAAAACACAGGCCTCTACAGAAGGGTAGCAATAACCCTATCCTTAAGAAGTTCCTCATAAAAGCAAGAGAGAGACACAGTTAAGATATGGGAGAAGGATTGGTCAGATATGATCAAAATAGAAGTGCTTTAAAGACTTTAAAGAGGTATGTATGGTGTAAAACTAACACTGCAGATGTGTGTGTATATATGTAGACAAGCCAATACAATTAATAATAAAATCTTATAATCCACTTCTTTGCTAGAAATCCTCTGTTGTGACAATGAGCTCTGATTGAGAAATAAGCAGGGTTACTGTGTGCTTGGCACTCAGGTGTATCCACACTCATTAGGGGATAGAGAAGCCTCTATAAATGGGAAAACATGCATTCCTTGCTCCGCTGGGTCTGTCCCAGATGAACCATTCCCCAGCTGAAGGGAGACAAAGTCTGGGTCCAGCATTATGCACAATGATTTCTCTGCCAGCCCGCACTCACAACAGCCGCATGGGTAATTATAAAGGCACTGATGCGAATTCACCTGAGACGCTATCAAAGAAGCATTTGGCCTTCGCTGCTGCAGGGGCCGGCACTCCATGGGCACTGATGACACTTAATGAGAGGCGATGCAGGGAAACTACACAGCTTTGTATTCGGATAGTTTTTACTGTGGTAAGAATACCATTTGTATTTGTTTTTGCATAATTTGAAAAGACTTACATTTTGTGAGCATGTCTTGAACATGCCTTATCTAAAATAACTTAAAAGACGGTTTCTGTTCTAAAAGGTTTTCCTAAAATGATTATGTATTGCTTGTGTGTGTGTGTGTATTTGCGTTAGTGTGTGTTTGTGTTTTCTTCTCTCTCCAAGGAGACTGCACTCCGTTATTCAAGACTATGTGAAACTTTGTAACCACTCTGAAACACTCAACAGATACTTCATTCAAAACTATCTTGATAGAGAAATAGTTGTAACCTCTCTGTTTTAGGCTAGTTCATCATACATAAAAGTTATTTAATGGCATAAGCACATATTTGATAACCTTCTAGCAGTATCTCCTATGTCATGGATCATTAAAAACAGTTTTAAAGTGGCTTACATCATCAAAAGATCAATTACTTTGGGTTTCACCATTACGATTTGGAGCAGAACTTAATTAGCCCGCATACCAGAGTGAAGCTGAGGCCCAATCTTAATAAATCAATCATTAATAAATCCAAATGCAAAAATCTGCAAATTTAAAAATCACTTTGATCGCGTCTCGCTCTCCCTCTCTCCATTTACAGACTTTTTCTCCCCTCCTTCCCCCTTTTCTCTATCCATTAAAGATTGAGATGTGCTTTTTTCAGAAGCGTATAGTAAAAGAAGAACCAGGGCTTTGCTTCGTTTCAGTGGAGTTTTAGTTTGTGGTGACCTTTTTCGCCTGTGAATAATTCACTCTGCTAAGCGGCTCGGCGGGCCTGCTCTGCGGCCTTTGATTGGGGGAAACGGTGCAGATTTGCTAGCGATAGCCCCAGGCATGCGCCCTGGAGCAGCCTGAAAAGAGACGCCCTGGCCCCCCAAATCCCTCCTGCTCTCCCAGTTCTCGGCCAGTTGTCCCATTGTGATAGCTAACTGCTAATATGCCCAACAAATATATGGTTGTCCTCCAGAGATGTGTTACCTAACGCCTCAACTCATGCTCTGTCCCACTGAAGCATGTCAGCGGTTAGCTTCTCCAAAAGGGACATGCCCTAGGAGAGTTCTTGGATAGGCTAACTGCCAACACACCTCAGAGAAGGAGTGGTTGGGTATCACTGTTACAGGATGTGCTGTGCCGGTGGGCGGCGTTCGCTGTAAGCTAACCCAGTTTTAGGTTGTCTATTGGGTTTAAGTCAGAAATGATCACAAATTGATTTGTGCAAATCTGAATGTCTTGTTCAAAGACCTGAGTCACTGGGGTCTGAGTCAAGACTTGAGTCTTTAGTAGAGAAGTTTCGAAGCATTGTTTGAATCATTATATATAAAATGTATGGTTGGATACTGAAGGTTTTTGTCTTGAGAACATTATGGTGGTCAGTTCAATTGATTAAGGGTTCTTTCCTCAAGATGAACTTTCATAAGATTCACAAGCTGAGTCTGAATGAGTCGTGAATCAGTCAACATTCAACTTGATTATCACCCAAGTTCAATTTGCTGACAAGTCCCGATCTCTGGTTTAATTAACGGCTAATCGATAACACACCCTTCAAATGTACTAAGGAGTGGGTGTGCTTGTCTCTTTGAGTCCATGTCCACATCCCTAACCTCTAGAAGCAGACTCGAATCCTCTGAGAGTTCTCCACTGATAGCCCTTTTGAGTTTGACCAGGAAGCCTCCATCTCCTCAGGCTGCAATTTGTCGCTCGACCTGCCAGGAGCCTTGAGAAAATCCACACCGGAGGACAAGACAAAAAAGGAGAAAAAGTCCCGTCGGCTTTGCACCAGGAGCCAAGATCATTCCTCGCTGTCTCTCTCTATCTCTTTCCTTTTTTTTTTACTTCTACATGTGGAGAACGTGCCGCAAGGCTCCAGTAGAATTCACCAGGATAGGACCATCAGTTCGTGCATTTGTGTTGTGTTATGTGTGTGTGTTCCCTGGTCATGATTGCCAGTTAGGGGTTGTACAGGCCACATCTACCCTCTCTCATTTTATCTCTCTCCCTCACTCTGTTTTTCCCCTCTTTCCAGTATAGACATGCTTCTCCTTCACTGCTCATCAACCTCCCAGGCCTAATTTATGGACAGGCATAAAAAACTCCTGCATTCCCCGTTACAGCCGCTGCATAGCAGTGGCATGACAAAATAGGACACATGCTGTTAAACATGTAAAGGTCTATTTTTTTCCGATGTTGCCTGTATCGAAACCTTTCTGTCTTAACTCACTTGCTGAACTAAGACTTTGAGTTTGGTTAAACTGCCATTAGCAACTGGACATCCAACCAGGCCTGTTTTTGAGTGTGCAACCCTTTCCCCCAATACAAATTTCAGCTCTTGGATGGGAAGCACTTTGATGTTGTGTATAAGGATGGCCTTCGCTCAGATCATTTGCTTTTTCTTGTTTAACAGCAGAGTTTCTGGGTGATTTCCAAGGACAAACGCATACACAAGATCAAACAAAGAAAGGCTCTGTCGCGGCGTAGAGCTTCTTCAAACCTCAGCGCCCGTATCTAAATACCACCTGTCCGTCTCTTCTCCAAGCTCAGCATATTTTATCTCGAAATTAATTTTGGTCAGGAGTAGTGCTCGGCTCAGTTTGGCTCGGCTCTGCCCTGTTTGCCTGGAGTGTGCGCATCTTTAGAAAGCGAAGATATGAGACGAGGGATAAAAGGCACTTTCATAATCAACATTTTGTCCTTAAGCAGTCTTTTCTTTAAAAACAGTTTTCATTATTTATTCATTCGTGAGGTGTTACAGCAAAGAGAGGTTCCTCTATGAGACTGTGGTTAGAGTCAAAGCCTGCAAAATCGATTTGAAAAGCATAAAAATTATTATTTGCTTCACACCAATGTACATTTTACACTCAGAGAACTTTGAAAGTGCATTTTCTCTCTCTCTCTCTCTCTCTCTCTCTCTCTCTCTCTCTCTCTCTCTCCTTTTCTCTCTCGCTCTCCTTTTCTCTCTCTCTCTTTCTCTCTCTATCTCTCTGTCTAACTATCTTTCTACTCTCCCACCTCTCTGTATCGCTCTCAGTCGTCTAACAAAATCAAAGAAATATTAAAATCACACACACTCACACACACACACACAGACCTTCCTGTGCTTAGTGTTTATCTGAAATATATTTTGTATTAATTGCATTAAATATTAATAATAGTAATACCTACCTTTTATGAATTTTTAGAATTTCTAAGGACATTTTAAAGAAAGTCCTACATGCACATTTTACACTTTTATTGCCCTGCGATAAGAGGCACTTGCATATTAGCCACTCTTTTTTCACCTCATGAATATTTCAGTAGCAAGAGGAGCCAACTGATCATGAAGCCAAGAGTCAGAGGGTCAGTGTATTTTCACTTTAAGGAAACTTTCTCTCTCTCTTTCTCAACACAGATTGTGCTCTGGCTCCTTTCCTCTCCAGAATGTTAATGGCGTAGAAGAAGGAGAAAATGGAGAATGACTTCGACATACGTGTCAGGAAAAGAGGTCATCTCATGGCAGTTGGATGTTAATTCTCCTCTATTAATGAAATTTATCCTCCTCACTGTCTCCTCTCTTCAAAAGCAAGGACCCTCTCTCAGAAAAAGAGTAGGGGGAGATAAAGGGAGAGGGACTTTTTTTTTTGTTGCAAGGATAGAGAGCGAGGCCACAGGGGGCAGGGCAAAAGTAAGAGAATGACAATCGTCAGGTGATTAAGAGGACTTGGAGGCTAGGTAGACCTACAAAATGAATAACCGTGGACCCAAAACCACGCCATAAGGCTCAATGGTTTGTGATTTGCAAGTTGATAAGACAAGAAGATTAATAATGCTGCATGATAATGGTTGGCTGCGGCTCAGCTGGGGAGATGGTAATGATGTGATCTTGCTGCAGGAGCAGTTCAGCACGCCATACTGCTGTACAGGCAAGCGGGTGGAGGGGGGGTGAGAGAGAGAGAGAAACACTCATCCCAATTGGCCCTCAGGATATGGAGAGTTTGAAAAATGAGAATGCAGTTATCATTTTAATTAGATATAAAGTTTTTTTTAAATCTAATTTTTTGCTGAAATGAGGACTTCAAAGAACACATTTTGCAACGTTCAGCCCGCTTGCAATTCCTGAGTGACAGTTTTGGTTCATTTGCATTTTCTAAAATAATTTAGTTGTTTTTTTTGTTTTTTTTAAGGATTAAACTCTTCCTTCAGGCGCATCTGTGGGTGTAGTAAAAAGGATAAATTGCCCCCAACAGCACTTTTCTGTGCCTGATTTTATCTCTACCTTCTGCCTGGAAAGGCCAAAGGGCAAGTTGCTCAGGAGACAGTAATGTTCACAAGTTGTTTCATGCATGTCCGAGAGTCTCTAGAGTGTTTGTGCGTGTGAAGTCTGGATTTTCTACAACTGAGCCCAAGCCAAGCCTCAAGTGTCTGGGTTGCAAGGACAAGTCAAGTCTGGAGTCTCTGGGGGGCAAGTGAAAGTCAAGTGTCTGGGATGCGAGTCCGAGCTGAGTCTCATGTATCTGTGATGTAAGTAATAGTCGAGTCTGAAGTCTCTGAGGGGACAGTGAGAGTCATCTCCCTGGGATCTGAGTTTAGGTTGAGTCTGGAGTCTCTGGAGTGCAAATGCAAAACAGGTCTGGAGTCTCCAGGGCAAAAGTGAAAGTCAGCCTGGGATGAGTGTCTGGTTTCTCAGTTGAGACAGATGTGTGAGCGGTAGAAGTTATAGTCAAGTCTTGAGTCTCTGGGTGGTTGAGTGAGAGTCCAAGCCCAAGTTGAGTCTGGATTCTTTGGAGTTTGAGAAGAAAACGAGAGTTGAGTCTAGAATCTCTGGAGGGTGAAAAAGAGTCTCAACTCTCTCAATTTTGAGTCTGAGTCGAGTCTCTGTGGTGCAAGTGAAAGTCAACTCCCTGGGTTGTGAGTCAGGTTGAGTCTGGAGTCTCTGGAGTGTGAGTGAGTGTCAAGGTTCCAGTCACTGGAGGGCCAGTCGTAATTAAGACGTAGGTCTTTAGGGTGTGAACTCTAGTCAGGGTCTCGAGTCACTGGGGCGTGCATGAGAGTTTTGAGTTTCTTGAGCACAAGGCTGATTCAAGTCCGAGTTCAGTCTGTCTGTTGAGTCTGTGTGACCGGTCCGAGTTACAAGTGTGTGACAGGTTTGAAGTCTTTCAAGGAAATATGCTATCTGATTAGTGCAATAGATAATCCAACTGAAGTTAGTGGGATTTACTCACTCTAAATTATCAGCACACCTGACTTCAGCACACCTGACAGGTAAAGTCAAGGACATAAAGGTGGAAATGAAAGTTTTCTCAGTTTGAAATCTGCATTCCTCAAACTTGAGTTAAAGGCAGAGTCATAGACCACTCTGCATCAGGCTCAAGTGAGTCCAAGCGTCTGAATAAAGTCCCCATATCTGTCGGAGGACCTCAGGGTGGAAAAGGCCAGGATGTGCATTTCTTTCTCTAATTCTCTGACAATGTGTACCCCTAAGACAAAACACAGCTTTCTCAGCTTTCAGAATGAGAATAGGGAAGGGTTTTCTAGAGCAAGTCTCTGAAGGCTTTAATTGTTTCTACTAAAGTGCGCTGGGGTTTGCCTGGCAGCCTCAGATGACGGTAATGGTGTCATGTACCCACGGAGGTGTTGATACAGCACTTAACGTCTACAAGTAAACAAACCGCTTGCGAAATGCAAATCATAATAAGTTTGTTCACGGCAATCTGGGGCTGCTGACACTAGATATGCTATGTGTTGATACTCTGCGTACATATGCAGGCGCGGGTGCGCGCACGTGTGTAAACGTGCTCCCTCAATTTGCCACAAGCCCTCGGAGAAACTAGAAGCGTATCACATACCATCTCGGAAATTCTTAACAGCTTTCTCGTTTTACAAAACAAAGGATGCTGCTTGTGCCAATGCTGCTGAGCTCATTTAAAACAATTCAAGCAAATTAGATCTCCTTATTTCTTTGGCTTTTTTCTTTTTTCTTCACTTTCTGGTTGTTGTTTTTTTTTCTCCTAAATGTGCTCCATGGCTGACACACAATTCCACCATTTATATTTTAATTTGAAGCACTCTAGTTAATTATTGCAGCTGGGTTGTAATGACGAAGAGCACATTTGCATAGGTCACAATTAAATGAATGATTTTTTTTTTCCCAGAAAATATTCCACCATTGAAGTGTCAACTTTGCTAGAGGTCACAGTAGCTCCAAATGCTCCCCCAACGCCCTGTAATGAGTTAATAACTGCTATTAAACTCTAATTAAAAGGCCAACGCTGGGTGAGTGAAACAGTTAATAGAGCAATAGCTCAGATGTTTCTCTTAATGCATAGCAAACGCAGAGATTACCTATTCAAATTAAACCTAGCAGGGTTATTGTGTGCGGGAACAGGCGCGCTTCTGACACTTTAATTACAGCGCCAAGCAAAAGTTGCATTTTCTGAGCCATGATGTGCTTGGACAGGAACGCACTCTGTCTTGCAAGCAGTCTCCCTATAAAGCCATCATTTGCACTAATGATACATATGGATCACATTGCTGTTTGCCAGTGATGTACCGCTGCCTGTGCGGTGGTAATGATTGAGTGCGGTACTTTGCTGTGCGGGTGAGTGTGTCTGCGCCTCTGCTGTTAAAACACTGTGTCGGTCATGCTGGCGGTGGAGGATATTTGTCCTGCACCGGGACTGACACCCATTCGGGGCCAGCAGGCTGTCAGCTTGACGCAAAGTGAATGAGGCATATTAAACGCACGCACTCTCTGCCAGTTTACCGCCTTTAAGTGGCACGTTGATGTGCCGCGCCATCCGCCACCAGTAAGCAATGATAAGTGGTGAGAAAAGTGACAGTGTCAATAGTCCTAATCTTCTTGGGCAGGCAATGATGAGCCATACGCGACTTGTCAGTGCAACATCCCCCCAATATCTGCTAATAAAATGAAGTGGAAATATTTTCGAGGAACAGAAGGTGGGGGGGGATACAATCAATAAAGCGTTGGATGATAAATACAAAATTGGTGTACGGAGTGAATATATTTGCCTCCTCAGACAGATCACTGAGGAAGAGGCTGGAGAAGGCCCATTTGTATGTAAATGCAGGATTGATTATATTTATTTGCACTGGGAGACGGGTAGCGAGCCCTCGTCTTTTAGCTGCAGGGCTTCTGTCTGGGGCCCAGAAAAAACTGTCTGCTCCATCTACTGGCTAAAAATGCTTTAAATACCCGTGCATTTAACTCATCTTGCTGACCACCACTCCCGGAAACTGCTGCTCTTGTTATGTTCTCAAAAGTGAAACCCTAATGAACAGCTGTCTTTTTGTTTCATCTGCTTAATACACTTCGTTTCGCTGTTACTTTTGTAACCCCCCGTTTAGGCCGCTTTTTCACTTCAATAATCCCTTAATAATACTTATTCCCAGCTAGGTGAGGGATACATGGATTTTACTTTGGAGATGTCAGTTCAAAAACAGATACAATTATGCAAGAAATATATTAAAAACTAACAAATTGATAAGTAATCATGTTATTTTAAAGGCAGCATATGGATGTAATAATACATTTCTGTAGGTATTTTTATTAGGTCATCATGTTTTAGTCCAAAAGCAATTGGAAAGAACACAGTTGATTGTTTGCAGCAATAGATTATTTCCTTGGCCAGAGGAGCCAGTGTCCTGGGGCCTGTGACCATCAGCAGACCACAAACCATGAGGGGCCTCCAATATTTGGGACAATCCTCTGCAGGTGTGAATATTACGTGAACATTACACCATTGACAATGCATAAGAAACTGAAAACTATGTGGAGTGTTATCTATGCTAAGAATACTTGAGCTTTACATTAATATTGATTTATTGTGAGTTGTTGTTACTGTTTAAACACAATTGTGGATTCTTGTTTAATTTCACTGTTCAGGATTTATTTGTTTGTTTGTTTGTTTTTGTTTATTTTATTTATTGGTTTTAATTATTTATTTGAGTTTGACTGGCCTCCAAAACACTTGTGCCTGGGGGGTCATGCTAGTCCATGGTAAATCTTTGTTAGGATTACAAACAGCAATTATGTACGTTGACTGTGAACATTATATAAATGTGGCAGTAAAATCTTGACAAAACATCCTATTTAACATTAGACCCATTTTAAGGCCTATTGGGGTCTTTTAAAGTGTTTACATCCTTAATGCCCTTGCACAGTCAACATGGTGCATTCCCAGGTGCATACTTCGTCATGTCACTTGTTACACCACGCACATAAAATTGTTTTTGTGACTAACTCAGAATAATTAAGACTAACTCAGCCTGTAAGTTAGTCCTAATTATGCTGTAATTACAAACAAATAAGCCTTAGGATAAAGTATTCCTGGGGATTAAAGGGGTTAATTGTGTGTTAAAGTGTGGCCTTTGACTAAACACACAGATGTGTCCAGGTACATTTGTTTTAACACATCTGCTTTAAGAGTCTGCAGGCACCGCAGTGGCCATTCCACCATCAGAATGTAAATCAATTGGGAAATTTTAATTAACTTAATCACATAAACTGATTTCCCCATAGCTCTGTTAGCAGATTAACTAGCACATTTTTGTCTCTCTGTGTATCTAGTGTGAGTCTGTGTTGAGCTGCTGGTGAGCAATGAGTGGTGATAGTGTAAAAATGAAGAAAGAGCTTCCTGCTTTGAAAATAATTCACACCGTTTTTCCTTGATGAAACAATATAACTGCAGCATCACGATCTAAAAAATTGTGGACTTTAAAAATAATAAAAAATATATTTAAACACAGTTACCCACTGGTTTTAGTGCTGATTTGCCTGTTGACCTTCAAAGAGAAAAATCGAATTCAGTTTTGTAAGTCATAATCACACACACATATTCCATCCTAGTTATTGAAGAACATCCGGTCAGTGTTAACCTCCTCTCCTTTACATGCCAGCCGCTCTATCTTTGTAGTAAATGCAGCTCAATAGTCAATGTATTCCCTGCGTAAGAATTTGAATACATTGCTGTATGTTATTTATTATTAATCCTATTGATTTCCACTGAAATATGGAAAAGAGTTTGACGGCTGAACCAAAAGGCGATTAGGGTACGTGACCAGTCATAGATAACACTTAAAGTGAATGCATGTGTCATTTATAAATTAGTCTTTCACTAATACACATTAACTTATTAAATTATTGTGTGTGTGTGTGTGTATATATATATATATATATATATTGTGGCGAGCGAGAGAAAGTAGACAGACACCGATGGTTGCTTTCCTCAGAACAGCTTGTTTTTATTTGTCAGAGTTCAGTCTCAAACA
>JBBKCR010000122.1:20035834-20047555 GCA_037577295.1 Ladigesia roloffi | reverse complement strand
ATATATATATACATATATATATATACATATATATACACATATACATATATATATATATATATATATACACATATACATATGTGTATATGTGTGTGTGTGTGTGTGTGTGTGTGTGTGAGAGTATGTAAAGGTATGAATGTTGAACACTGCAGTGTGAAGCTGAACACTGCAGTGTAATAAAATATATTTAAAGAATATAATCTGGTGAAACTGCCATCAATTTTAGGACTCTTTATTTCCCATATTTAGTCCACATCAGTCAGTGCCATTGGCCCTGTCTCCTACAGCCTATATTTAGCCATGGCTGTAACCTGTAGACCTCAGTGGCCATGAAGGCAGCTCGCTCTCACTCTGCACTCAGTGTCAGACCTGAAAGCTCATGCCCAGCCACTATCCAGAACATTCTAATTACCAGTCCTTCTTTATTATGTATGCCATGTCATTGTGAAAGGGGGAGAGCAAGAGCGAATGAGCAAGTGAGAGAGGAAGAGAGGAGAGAAGGAAAAAACATTAAAAGGAAAAAAACTTCAAGCAATGTGGACCAATTCTGTAATTTCTTAATCACTTTTTTGGCAACCTTTTGCATGTGACGGGGTTAATACCATAAATTGAATGTTACTGTGGTTTCCCCCTAAATAGGCTATCATGCCACTGCTTCGGTGCTTAGCGAAATCTATTATTGTAATTTGCATAGGCCTTTTTAGTGCACAGATCCTACAAAGGCTAGAAGAACAAAGAGCTCATGAGGGAGAAAATAGGACAGAAATGATCCGGCATGGGCTTCAAGTGTGACGTCAGCTCCCTAATGAAATCTTTTGACTGAGACCATGGCAAATGGTGGAATTCATATCTGACACTTAATGGTTTGCATAGAAATTAGACCCCCCCACCCCCACCCCCCGACACACACACACACACCCGTCACTTGATGTCCCTGATTAATTTACAGGACTTTTGTTATGTTGGCATCACTGAAAATAAATTTGCTGGGTGGTGATAGTAGGAGGTTTTGTGTGTGTGTGTGTGTGTGTGTTGGGGGGGGGGTATATAAGGGGCTATATAAAGGGGGGGGGGCTATATAAAAGAAAAACAGTAAAAGAAATGCAAGAGAGGATTAAATAAAACACCAAATTGCCAGAAAAGTCGCCAGGCACAAGGCTGCATGCCATTTGGGAGAGCTGGCCACTTGATTTTCTATGAAAATTAATCGGCTATCAAACAATCTTCGTCTGCCGAGGATGATTATAAAGCAGCGAGAGGGAGAATGCCCTTTGTGTAGGTGAAATGTGTCGGCGACTGTCATCGTAATATACCTCAGTGAAATGAAGGTTAATTCTGATGTACAGCCTGCATGGCAGTCATTATCAGCGAATCATGAAAATAAATTAAGCCACTGAAATAGATACGTCCTCCTCGCGAGCGCGGCGGGGGATCCAGTGAGGGATGGACGGATGAACTTTACAGATTATTATTGGAAAATAGTGCCGAATTCAATTAATGCACCTAAAAGACACCTTTATAGAGGGCAGCCATAATTTAAATGACAGCAGGGTGTAATTTTGCTTGTTATAAGTCAAATTTGCGGAGTTTCATGTTCCACATTTTTCATTTTTTTCACTTTCTTTGCCGCCCCCCCTCCCCACCCACTTTTTTGTTCTTCTTCACTGTCATTAGAATGGCTTCCTGAAAAGACTGATGTCTCCCTGTTCTCGCCGGTCCCTCTAAACCGAGACGCCCGACGCGTCTGCAGAAGTGGTTTTTTAAAAAATCCTCCGGAGGGGATGTTTGTGGATGTGTGGGTCTTTTTGGTTATCCCTCATGGCAGGTTTCACATGTGCTGGTCCCCTTTCAGCCCCAGCCAAATGAAACCAGTGGTGGGTGTGTGTGTATGTGTGTGTGTGCGCACACACTCAGCCTTTATGTAGATCGCCAACACCACCTCTCTTCTGATTGAGGGCCAGATGAACGGGGTAGATGGTTAACCTCTGACCTCTCGACAACAGGAGGGAAGAAAAGAGACAGAGGGAGAGAGAGAGAGAAAGAGAAGGAAAGAGAGAAAAGCTCAGGTTTAATCCATGCAGGCGTCTGACAAGCTCCGGTTAGACTTCGAGTCCATATCGGAGTGACCCCTGCACGCTGCACCTTTATCTGCTAATCTACACCTCTCTTAACAGCCTGCTGAATTAACACCCAGGCAGGGTGGAGTGCACATGATTAGCACACACACACACTCTCTCTCTCACACACACACACACACACACACACACACACACACACACACACACACAGTGTGAGGGACGCACTCGATCCCCTCTCTTCACAACCGCTGCGTTCAAGAGGCAATTTACAAAAAAATTACCTGAGTAAAACATCGAGCATTTCTTACAGCACATAAAATAAGAAATGCATTTTAAAAAGAGAAAGAAATGATATAAATATGAATCTTTTTGTTTTTTGCTTCCATAACTAATAACACAATAATTTGTTTTTTTGTCAAACGAAAAATTGTGTTGTTGATGCGCAGTTTATTATGTTTTATTTTAGCAAAATTAGAAATATGCCATAAATAGAAAGATAAAAAGAGTAAGCAAAAATATTTTAATAAAACTGAATTAAAATAATACAAATGGAATAGGACAACATATTACAAAATGTGTGTCATTCACAGTATATTATTAATAGTAGCATTATGAATAATTATGAAATTGTGAAATTTTATGACATTCTTATCATCAAATTCTGAAGTAAATATAACATTCACAACATGACTAAGAATAAGATTTTTCCTAAATTTGTAAGAAATATTTTATAATTTTTTTTTCTTACCCTCTTCCTCTTTAATGAAAAACGGAATAAATTCTCAATGAAATAACACTTTCCAAATAGATTTCACTCCCAAAATTCTATTTATAGGCAGGGGGATGAGATCCCATTTCTTCATGTGTTTTTCATCCATTTTTTCCCCTCATCCCAATTCCTACTAATGAAATATCCCCTCAGTATCATTATGGATATTGAACTCATATGTGAGTGGAGGAATCAGGAGCGGATGATCACTCATTGCGGCAGATAGTAAAATCAATAGGCACAGTGAGAGTGAGTGTGAGTGTGTGTGTGTGTGTGTGTGTGTGACAGTGTTTCCGAGCAGCCGAGTGAGTAGGAGAAAGACGGGGGAAGAATGAAAACTGAGGGAGTGGGGCCACCTTTTGACAACACCAACGCACAGTCACACAGACCCCCTCACACACATGCGCACGCTCGGTCACTACTCTCACACGTATGCATGCACACACACACACAAGCACACACACACACACACACACACACACACACACACACACACACACGCCTGCATGTGCAGCACTCAGACCGAGTAGGGCCAGCTAATTCCAATGAGAACTAAATCAATCAAGTCTTTTTAATCACCACTCCACTTTTATAGTGTGGTGGTAATGATGAAATTCTATGTAGGGCGATCCCCTAAGAACTAAACGCTCACACACACACACACACACACACACACTCCCCCCCAATTGCATGTTCAGTACTCCAGGCGCTCACTCAAGTCTGATGATTTTCATTTTTCAATTACATTATCCGGTTAACCAATCAATTGACAGCCTTATCAATAATTAATGCTCCAGCAACTAAAGCACCCCAAATAAAAGCGGATCATATTGCATATGCCATCATTTAATGATTTCAGCATTGTGACATCTGAGTGCCTCATTTGAAGCATTCATATGTAGAGCAGGTGCACTGGACATTCCTAATACTTATTGTTATGTCATAACACTGTTTATGTCTCTTTATTTTCTGTACATGCAGGTAAACACACACACACAGTCAGGCCCAACATCCTCCCAACACACACACACTCTCACACACACATATGAACTCATATTGTTATTGAGCCGGACACAGAGCGAAAGCCTCTTAGTGTGTGTAATAGAGCTGCTTCTGCCACAGGCTGATGAGCATGTAGGCTTGCTGGGGCCGGCGCGCGCAGGGGTGTTAACGCGCGCGGTTATGGATCGATGTTTTACTCCACTTCCCCGGGCTCATGCTGCCGCTCCTTGCAGAGCACGCCTTTTGTGTGGGCTCGAGCCCAGCAGCCGGCAACAAGCTGTTTACACGCGGCTTTCGGAGCCGCCGGGCCTTGAACTGGGCTCCACCTCACAGCGGAGACGCCTTTGATGCGGCTAATCTAAAGTGCTAAACTCGCTTGCCTCCATTGCCGCTCTCCAGCAACGGGCCCAGGCTCTCCCTGTCACATGCGTTAGGGATTTTTTTCTGTTCTCTTTTCTTTTTTCTGCTTCATGCTCAGTGTCAGGGAGGATCCTCGTGCCCGCCCCCTCCTCAGTACTTCATTATTGGTCAGGCTTAATCATTAGCTATTAGCATGGTGCTCATTGAAGGCTTTAGCACTGGGGGTAGAAGGTTCAGGGCCGGTTGTTCGGCTCAGTGCTACTGAGCAAACTGATTTGTTCTGTGCGTGTGGGGTGGGGGCCCATGGTGGTTTTTACCCTGGTTTTCTACAATGTAACAGTTAAAGGAATGGTTCAGTTCAAAATGATTCTCCCCGTTTTTCAACATATAATCAGTCAGCCAAGACAACTTGCTTCCTTATTTTTGCTCTGGAGCTACGTGGCTAATAGCTAAAAACCTAAGGTTGATTCCATGACTTGGGGTGCTTTTTAGCCCTTGCAATTTTCAAAAATGAATCTTGATTTTTTAGCATTCTTCAACATTGAATCTAAGAAAGCATGCATGTAAACTTCCATAAATTTCCAGGAAATCTCCCGGAATTTTATAATGTTTTGTCATTTGTAAAACATTACAGACATTTCACAGGCATGGATGTATGACAGGGTTGAGAGAATGTTGATGTGCATAATTTAAACATTTTCTTAACTTAGAGTTGAGGATTCATGAAAAAATTAGGTAGGAGATTTTAAAAGGATTCACATATTAATGCAAAAATGGTGATTTTAAGAAATATATTTTAAGGTTGATGGTAGCTATAGTGAGAAGATAGAGAGAGATAGAGAGGTCCATTAATCTTGTAAGTCTTATCTGAAGGCTGTGATAGATTTTGTTTTGAATGTTTTTTGCCTTTACATACATGTTTATAATTGTAATAACAGTACGACACAAATCATGGATTCCCGCAGTAGGAGCTGTCTCAAAGCCTGAGTTTTGTCCGTGCTTTTGACAGGCACATATTTTATAAATGCCATTGCTTTAGCAAACGCTTTTACCCAGGTGGTCAGTCAAAAAGAAATCTTGCCTATAAAGTAATGCTTAAGGTGAGCCTTACGAAGACCAAATGTAGAAGCTCCAGATGTTGGAGATGTTGCTAACCATCTCAGGGTGGAGGGAGAAGAGAGAGAGAGAGAGTGTGTGAAAGGGAGAGAGAGAGGCCAGAGAGAGAGACCAGGCAGAAACATCTGTCAGCACTCAGTGTGCTGTGATGAGGAGACGGGCTGGTATGCAGCAGTTCAGCCCAGGAATCAGTGGGGCTGGTGAACTTGGCAGTGCTGCGTTGTTTATTTGGCCTGACCCAGCGTTCGCCGGGAGGTTACAGCAGCCACTTGCTGAAAGGGGCTTTTGTCCTCCGGCAGAAATCTGTTACAAATATTTACCATGGGGGGAATGCAAAGGCCTGGGCCTCCGCCAGCCAGACAGGGGCTATAAAATTCACTGCACATTCTTGAATTAGTCCCCTTTCAAACGGCACTAAATTTATACTCTCCTTTTATTAATGAGATCACGCTGTCACTGGTTATTAGCCATTTAGGCCGTCAAAGTACGGATTTTAGGATCCCTTTCATGTGAGAGCGGCGAGAGAGTGGCGCAATAATTTAAAACGCTGAGAGAGGAAGTACATATGTGCATTTTAACCTCTGGACAAGAGTGAAATTTTAATGTTTTTGGCCATGTGTACGAAGTGAAGCCTCCCACTTTGCCAGGGTGAACATGTGAGCTTCTTTTTTTTGGAGGAGGAGGAGGAAGAGGAAAAATCTGATCATACCAAGGGATGAGAGTGTTCCTGGTTGTTATGCTGTAGTACAGAAAAATCAATTATACTGCTAATTCTGTTATTGCGATAAATGCAAAATCTTTAACAAAATTGACCTTACAGGAGAAAAGAAAGAGTTAATGTACAAATATTTTTTGGACTGTTTTCTGTTTCTGTTTGTCTTTACCAATTTTCATATAGTGAAAATGACAGCTGGCCTTTGGAATTATGTTATGGATATTATTCTATTGCTGCATATCACATTCACCCAGATTTATTGTGAACCATGCTGCTAAATTAATATTCAAATTGTTTTTCTTTTTAGATTCTGTAATGTGAAGTTTTATTGCATTTAAATCCTATTGTGATCAAACCAAATACTCTGGTCCTTTTAATAACTAATATTTTCTGACCTATACTTATCACATCCCCCTTTACATTCACATTTGCCATTACACGTTTGGGTCAGTGGGAACAAATGCACTTTCAAAGGCCGCATAATATTACACAGGGAATCCCTGCCCCCCTTTTGAAATCTATATGTATTTCCCTGTAAAATTCAACACCGTCGCTATAACTTGAGTACATCTACCTTAACCAGCAAGCGTGCCTTTTACCCTCGCAGCCGGACCTTGCCAACAGCCTCCTGCTCACATTGACATGCAACAAAGCTAATGGTGCCCAATACAGGAGGGCCTAATCTCGACTAACTGACAAGATTTAAATTGAGGAGACATCTTCCGCTGATTAGCTCCCACACCCACAATTATCCAACTGGGGTGTCAAGCAAGGTTTAACATCTCCACTGATTCCGCTCTCTGGAGAGATCTGGGAGGAAACGCAATCGCTTTTAATAACTGCCGCCTCCTCCAGCAGCCTGCTCCCTCTGCTGCACCGTTACCAGCCATTCAGGCTCCCTTCAAAATTAACCTTTCCAGCGAAAATATAATTTCGCACAAAATGAACCACCGAGCCATTTTTCCCCCTCTCTCATCCACCTTTCTCTCATTCTTCGTCTCTCTCCTCCTCTATCTCCCATTTCTCTCTCTCTCTCTCTCTCTCTCTCTCTCTCTCTTTCTCCCCAGAATAATTTATTCAAATTGCCTGACTCAGAACAGCGGAGCAATCTGCAGGCCCTGAGTGTACCCCCTGAATTCAGATTTTATTCTCGAAAAGGAGAAAAAGAAGGTAAGGGGAAAAAAAGTTTATGTACCTGCCTGTCTCCTGACAAATAAGGGACACTCTTGGGTTCCTCCAGGACGTGGCCCATTCTCGGCCCAGCTTGTTAAAATTCAGCTGATCTGAATATTTTTAGTAAATAAGGTTTGATGGGTGCTCTTGTCGAAGAGGGGAATGCATCTCTGTGAACCTCTGGGTGCCACGTATAGCTCTCAACTTGGAGTGGCTCTGCGTGACCCGGCCCCTCGCCCATGGGGCGTCCCGGGCCTGGCTGTCACCCAGGAGGTCACACTGCATGACGGACGTTTCGGATATTGTGCAGCTCTGGATTCTTCTCGGAAGCTCTCTCGACATCAGCGCAGGTTAAAGCACCACTCAATCAAGCCTTTTCCCCTCCACACTAATGAAGTGTTTTTCTTCCTTTCTGATAGTGATGAAACCAGGCCACAAAGCAAAACCATGAATTATTTACTGTTTAGCTTTACTAATTGATCTGTTTGGGGAGCAGGGATAAAAGTGCAGGTGCATCCCTTAGATCACAATGCTTTCATATGGCATTTATCCACAAGTCACCACGCAGTCCCACAAGGTGCATAATGAACTAAACAAGATCAAATAATTATCACCGGGGACTCGCTGAACTTCTCCTACAAACAGTGGAATTTACCTCCATGCTTCTTTTTTTTTTTTCATCCGTCACACAACAAAAGTTAGAGCAGACTCTTTTTTCATCTCAAAGGTTCTGCTTGTAAAAAGGGAGCATTCTGTGTTTGGCCTTGTCTTAGTTTGATGTGCTTTAATGGTGTTGGGGAAAAAATAAAAAGTAGGCTAAATCTACATGTGCATAAATCTCAACCCTGTGATCCTGAAGGAGTGTAGGCTGATTGTATTTCTTTCCTGTTGTGTGTGTGTGTGTGTGTGTGTGTGTGGGTGTGGGTGTGGGTGTGTGTGTGTGCATGCATGCCCCCTTTATATGTTTTGAGGGACTGAGCTCGGACCGCAGAGCCAGATTATAGCAAACGTTGTCAAAAGCATAATTAAAGACTTATATTCATGCAAATGGGATGAGCTATTTTTGAATGATCTCTTTTTTCAAAGAGATGTGATTGTGAATAAATTAGCTAGATTATCAGGCCAAATAAACCAAAACCCATTTTGTTTAAGTGGGAAAAAAAAATGAATGCTGATTATATAGAGGAATTTACACAATTAGACAGATCAGTTTTTCCTAAAACGTTGTTTGAGCTGACTTGTGGAAGTGTGTATGTGTGTGTGTGTGTGTTTGTGTTGTGTGAAAGAGCAGGAGAATGATTTGTCCATTGTAAGCTGATGTTTACACAGCTTAACTGGCATCCTCTAATGTCCCGGTAATGTGTTCCAAGGTCAGGCTTTAAGCCGTTTTATTTTTCTGATCGGGATATTTTCCACTGTACCAGGCTTTCTGTGCTTTCCGGCTATTAGCACCCAACTCTAAGCTATTCTGTGTGTTAATTTCAGCGAAGGGAGTGCGAGATACGAGTTCCTCTCTAGCAGTGCAATACCGAGGGGGGATTAATATAAAATAGGATACATTTCATTGCGGTAATACAAGGTCTTAAAGAAGGAGGATGAGGAAAATTATGTATCGAGATATTCATCTCTGCTTGCTCATGGATGAAAAATACCGTGGTGGAGGAGGAGGAGGCCCAGCGTCTGCAGATGCACTCCCCTCTGTTTTAAAACATTAATAACTCGATCGATTTTGCCTACTTTGTATTCATTAACTAGTTTACAATCCATAATTGTGTCTGCAATAAGCTGAGATAGACGTGTCTTCTATCTGCATTCGCTTGCCAATATGTAAATCTTTTTCCTTTATCAACTGAAAAGTTAAACGAAGCTGTTAATACGGTCAAGTCTGAAATGTTCTCTGAGCTCATCTGAGCATGTATATGTAAATGTTTCTTTTTTTTCCAGTTCACATTGAGAAAAAGTGAGCTTTGCCACATTTATTATACTAAAGCACCCCTGTCATGGAAAACAATATTTCCTGAATTTTTTTTTAATAAACGTTTTTGGTGTAGAATGTAAACATTTGTTTTATTCACTACACTACAGCCATACAATTCATAAATGTATGCTTTTGAATACAATACATTTGATTACAGCACTTTTGTGATGGAATCATGGAAATAAGCTCATTTCATTATACATATAAAGAGAGTTTTAGCCTGGACCGCTTTTTGAATGAAGCACATCACAGGGCAGCCAATCAGAACAGAGGTAATCTACAACCTTAAAGAGACACTATCAAGGATTGGTAGGTTGTAGATATGTAAATATGTAAATTGTAAATATGTAAATTGTAAACATGTAAATCTGAATTGGGACAGATTTTGGTACATATATTTTTTTTTTGACCAAAGGAAAAAATGCAATTATGGAGAAAATGTAAGATGTGGGCCCTACTGTAGATTTTTATTTGTTTATTCTAATTAAAACACTAAAGAGAAATCAAGTATAATACATTATATGTCTTGTGGGTTTCCCTATACGCTTTGTACAAAATTCCATCTCTTCAAACCAAACAGAACTTTCTCTTTATACTAAATTTGGCTGTTGGCTATAAATGGTTTAATGGGGTGCTAATTTAGCTGGTTGCATTCGATTTTTTTTTTTTTTTTTTGCAGATTGCATTAGATTGACTTATCCCTTCCTTAACCAAATATAGATTTGAAGTGCAACCTCCTTTCCTTTGACAACTGTCTCTTTATCTGGCAGGGAAGAGGAGTGGGCTTAGCTGCCGTGTGTTCACCAAATATAGTAATCTCTGTTAGCATGCAGTGATATAACCAGCACAATAGACTGTCATAATTATAGCCTCTTCCTGATATTAAACCAGACAGATCTATTTCCAACGCCGAAACCCAAGCTTAAACAAACCCTTGCTGTCAGCAGTGGGGGCCATTCTTATTTTTTGCAGATTCGGGCACATCTGCATATGCATTATTTATGGAAGAAATAAGTCATTTAAGCAGTTTAACCCGAGCATGGGACCAGATATTTGTGAGAGACAGGCCTCTCATCGGAGGCCACTGTTTGAAGTCTTAGTAACACATATGAATGGGCCCCAGGTAGCTGCAGCTGTCTCGGGAAACTTATTTTTTCAGGGTTAGAACAAAGAGCTCTGTGTTAACAGCTATCATTTGGCATCTCTCTCTCTCTCTCCCTCTCTCTCTCTCTCTCTCTCTGTCAGGAGCCTATGTTCTGTTTCAGATCACCTGCTTTACCATACTGATGGACAGTACTGATGATAGATGGTAAACGAGTGGGGGAAAAAAAAGCAAGGGATTGTTGACCCAGCCTGTGTTAATGAACATTTCTTTTGTGCAAGTGTGTGTGTTCACATTTATAGGTGCACATTTGTGTGTATATCCTCTTGTGTGTGTCTGTGTGTATTCTGCCTCTTTATGAGGATTTATTTCATTCATAATAGATTTGGAAACTCTGGCTTGTGTCTTTCCTGACAGTTTTAGGTTCTTTTTTCCCTCTCCTCTCGCTGATATGGCCCTAATTTTTTCTCTGACTACACAGGCTTCTAGCCCGCGTCCTGCTCAGAGTGTCACAGATGCAAAGAAGCTCAGAAATTTTGCTTGGCATGGATTTTGCTAGGTAGCGACACATACACTAATGCATTCTGATGCTGTCAGTGGTTTTCATATCCCAGCTGGCATTGAACGTGCAGTATTTCACGATGTGTATAAACTAAGGGCTTGGCTCATGCACAAAAAAGAACTCATGATAGGGGCGAGGCTTGCTTTTTGGATATAATAACTATTTAGAAGTGTATATCAGACATAACCTACTGTGGTTGTGTGCCCCAAACTTTATTTTGGTGGTTCCTTGAAAATTGTCTACAGATGCTTTCAATTTTAATGAACGATCTGATGAAATAAGTTGATTGTCAACAGTATTAGGGTTAGGTTTATGTTTATGTATATAGGGCAGGATACCCCCCTCCCTTAGCTGACATAACAGAATGACAGGGAACCACATGCTGGCCGTCACCCTCCCTGCCTCACTAGAGGGTCTGAATTATCTACTACTGGAATTAGGAAGAATTTTGGGTAAAGGTTTTATATCAAAAATTAAAAAGTGCAAATGCATACACTGTGACATAACAGCAATCAAAGACTTCATGCAATACAAAATGTAGGTACTAGGGATGAGCCAGATATTCGGCTGAAACGAGTATCCGGTACGGATAAAGCACTTTTGACGAGTATGAGTATAATACGATTAATTACAGTAAATATCTGTGCTCGTATTGAATAAAAATTCTCATTGGGTAGCTGACTGTGTCTGCGTGCAATGGCGTCTGTCAGCGCGTGTGTGTCCCCGCGTGCGTGTAGCGCTTTAAGTAGTCTGTGTAGACGCAGCGTTAGTTTCGTTTTTAGAAACAAGGCATGTCGAGATTAAAAAAAGATATACATTTAAATATTTGGCTGTTTAGAGCAGGGGGCCTCTCTCTCTCTCTCTCC
>JBBKCR010000122.1:20014353-20035405 GCA_037577295.1 Ladigesia roloffi | reverse complement strand
ACAGATACAGATAATTAATCTGGTTAACAGATACAGATACAGATACAGATAATGCTGTACTCGCTCATCCCTAGTAGGTACATGTGTAAAAATCAACATAAAAATGGACAGTGGAATGAAACAAGCAGAATATACTTTTTGGGGGGGTTTTCCAAAATGAAAATCAATTAAAATTTGTGAATTTGTAAAATAAAATGAAAAATGATTTCCTTTTTACAAAGACTATCCTGTAGGCTTTTTTTTTGCATTGATAAAACTCTGCTATAAGTTAATGAACGTTAGTCCTATCTAAATGCATGTATTGTTGCCTTTTTGTAACCATCATTTCAGGGATGTAGCTGCATGATCTCCTTCAGCCTCTGTGCAGAGCTAAACAGAGTGGTGTAGCTGCATCAGGTGGCAGACCCCAGCATGCCACAGCCAGTGCTACCACTTAGCCCTGCTTATTTGGATGCACTCGAGGACACAATGGAAGTACATTACTCGCCCTCCAGCCTCACAGCAGCTGTAATTTCATAGCAGTTACTGCATGCATCCTACTTGACACACAATTCACTCTCTCTGGGAGGAGAGCCAAATAATGGGATTTAGCCTGGCTGCTAGAGCGAGCATGCCACCGCTCACCTAATTACCCTATCCAGACATGAGCCCCTGCACTGTCAGCCCCGCATCAGCCCACATCCGCACCTAACGCCCCACTTCACCACTGAGAGGTCAAATCTGTTTTTCGGAGCAAAATGGATTAATGGATTGATATTTCCAAGCCCTCTCTTTCTGTTTTTGGCAACTTTAGGCTGGACTATAAGGCATTTTATAACATGCCCCCCAGGAAAGGGTGCGGATAATGAAACAGTTACTATACGACACATGTAATGGTATAGGCAGAGATGGACCATGAGGTGGTGTGTGTAAATAAAAAGAAGTGATTTCACAGGCTTTGTCTCTGCTATTTCTAGTCCTGTCATACGCCATAACCTCTGACATCTTCTCACCAGCATGGAATAAAGCAACCAGCTGAAGTGCTTTGCTATGTGTTGATGCAATAAAGAAAAAAAGTGCAATAGTAAAGTGGAATAAAACAAATAAAAAGTAGCGAAACAAAGCAGCTGTGAATGTGGCGTTGTGCATGGCTGGCTGTAGCCGCATTAATTTATTCAGGTCGTCTGGAAGGCTTTAATAATTACAACCAGCAGGCTCCCTATAATAGCCACTGCGCTGTCTGAACTGGAGCTGTCAAAAACACGCTGGAACAATTTCATCTGCTCCTGAAAGGGAATGCTTACGCGCTCTCTAATCAGCCATTGGGGTATTATTGGCTTGTTTATTTAGTGATAGGGGGAGCGGTATAATGTTGCGGCAGGCCTTTGTTCCCTCCCTGTGACTGTCACACGGCATCCGAGGAAAAGATAGGGTCAAATAATTAACCAAATTAATGAGTTTATTCTGGGAGCAACCAAACACAGGGAGAGATGAAAACCGATACCTCTGTAGAAACACGAGGCGCTATTGCTTTGTGTTTGTGTTGGAAAGGCGAAAGGGAACACACATCTCATTAAGCCTGGGAGCTGTTGAGAGTTATCAATTTAATTGCAAACTCTATTAAAAAGTGTAGCGCTATTAGAATGAGTGTAGGGTTCACTGATCAATAGTGGAATATGAAGGCTTAATGCTATTGTCATAATTGTTTTCCCCCCCTTCGCTTGCGCAGATCAATAAGCGGATGAGGAAATAAACAGAACTGGAGCTCAGTGCTGCAAATTAGTATGTGGAGATACTGGTGTTTTGCTAATTTGCACCACATACAGTAGGAATAAACTGTGCACAAATATAGAACCCCTCACCCCATGAACTTGCCTAAAAGGGACTCTGTTTGATGCCGGACACTTAAATGGCAGGCCTTTAATGAGGATCCATCTTGACTCTTAGGCCGTTTGTTTCGGGCTTCATTAGTTTTCCCAGTGCCAGAGAAACTGATGGTGACGCGTGATCCCCAGCGAGCTCACCGACCTGGAGATGACACCCCAACACTGTAGCATAGTTACGAGGGTGGGTGTATGTGGTTGTGTGTTGTTTTGTGTGTGGTCGCTACAGGGTGACACCTCAGCCGTCTCTGATCAGAGTATAATTACCCTAGGACAGGAAGTGGATGCAGTGCAGGAGGGGGCGGGCCATGATGAATGGTGACCCCCCCGGTTAAGATGGCCCCTGTGGTGTCAGTGCACACCACCCGGGGTAGAGTAGGAAATGAGGGCTCTTTAGAGGACACCGTCACCATTAGGTCACGGCAGGAGTCCGCTCTTCTCCTACCATGCACACACACACACCCGCACAAACACACACACACACACACACACACCTAGAGCTCAGCAAAGAACAGGTGTCAACGAGCAGAAGAATGACCTCGCTTTGTGGAGTAGCTACCTCTATAGCTCAGGCCATAACAGTCCTATAGCCCATAAACCCCCATAATCTCTCTCTCTTTCTCTCTCTCCACTCGTTTTCTGTTTAACCCCACCCTCACCACACACACACACACACACACACACACACACTCACCCCCTCCCCACTGTCATGAGCAGACAATAAATATCATGTCACAAGGATGGCGATGCTCCTTCATGGAACACCGGCTGTTTATTAGCGGTGGAGCTAACTCTAAGAGAAATGCTAACAACGCTCATTAATGGGCCGCATCCAGGCCTGATGAGGCATGTCAGCGCGAGGCCCCAGCAACATCAGTGGCATATAATGGCACCCAGTAAACGGGGGGCCGTAATTGTTCGTCCAAATTGTACAGTGAGGCCGTCCTAGGACTGACAGTGACAGAGCAATTATGGCAAGCCAAGCGGGCTGTGTCAAATTAGCGCCTCTGACGAGCTCTCATTTCTCCCGCCTTGCTGACGGAGACGAGTGATAGCTACTTGATTGTGAGTGATAGGCGAGACGCCGTGGCTCACGCGCCCACACGCTGATTTGTCAATTGGGTCGGCATGAGCAGGCCATGTCAGGCCCATGTATTGAGATGTTTGCAGCAGGGGTGAGCTGGTGGCTGACCTGACCGGGGGAACCAGGGGAAAGTCTTTCACTGCGAAGGTCATCAGTCACTGTTCTTGTCAGCCAGAGATCATGTGGTTCGCAGCCATAATTACATTTGACTGGAAGGAGGGAGATGTCTTCTTTTGTGGGGCCTACAATACCTGCATAATTTATAATTGACTGCAGTTAGGCGAGCCAGAACGACAGGCCTTTGTATCGAAGCATTCTAGTTCGTTAGCAGGTCATAAAACCTTTAAGATGTAACAGTGCAGTTCTTAGCAAGTTTATGGATGCAAGGGAAAAAAATGCACTTAAGTCATATCCGTTCACCTTTATGGTCTAGTGGACTAAAGTAGTCAAATTATATGTTGCAATTTTAGAAGAAGCTCACTCATAAAGTGATGTGGATTTGATTAGTTCTTTTTTTGGCGTAGTACACAATGTTCTCAACTCTACTTGCTTGGTGTTCCATTCTGTTTTCAATGCACCTAATTAAATTGCTTTTCTCTGTAGATAAAGGAGTTTCTCATGTTGATTTGTGTTGATTGTCTTCAGCCTTAAATAGTTTTTCTCCATTCCACCTCCTTGTCATTATTATGTGCATAAATTAGGGCCTCAGATTTACTTATAGATTGAATATGAGTATTCGTTTGAACTTGAATTTAATCACCCGCATGTTCTCATGTGAAAAACACATTTGATTGTGTTGCAAGTCTGTCTGTGTGTGTGTATCAGAGAGAAAGCGAGTCAAAGAGAAAGAGAGAGTGTGTGTGTGTGCGCGTGTGTGTGTGTATGTGTGTATATGTGTGTATTCGCATTTGCATGTCTTAGTTTGAGTCTAAGTATATCAATCGCGTTTGTACCATTAATGTCACTTTCAGCTCATCACTCTCAAATTATGTTTAATAATGAATGGCTTTTGGCCATAAATGTTAATGCAGGATTGCGTTGAATTTTATGTCCTGGAAGTGACTTCGTCTATTTAACTTCTTTCCGACTTGCATCCCAGTTTTACACAGTCAGTAAAAAAAAAGAGAAAAACTAATGCATGATGCACCCCCATAACTTCATACTCCAACTCTTTTTACTTATCCAAACACATTAATGACCTTTTTCTTTTAAAGCATTACAGCCCTCTTGGTTGAATGATTAGTTTTCTTGATGAGTTATGGTCTCATCATGTAAATGCCGTAAAACCAGTGGCCACGTTTCATTTTTCATGTCCCGGAAGTTAAGCGGGAAGGGAAAAGTGACTAGAAATCTTGCAGCTTATTTCTGTTCAAGGTTATGGTTTTAGAGGAGATGATGATATATTTATACAAGACAGATGTAGTTCCAGTGTAACGTTTTGAAAGAGGAAATATTCTTCATCTCACAAGAAGGATTTCATTGACGTTTCAGTGCTGTAAAACTCTAATCGCATCCCGTGTTTTTTGGACTCAAAAAGTTCCGGCCATACGCATTTCCCAATATATTTCCTTTTGTGCCTTGAATGATGTCTGGGTTTCCAAACATGGTGAAATAGTGTGTGATTCACTTGTTAACTGGCCATATAACCCATGTAAAAGTGTTTAGATCTATGCTGTTGTGGCAAGTGAGTTCAAAATTGCTTGTCTGGTGACAGTGCTGTTGATTTGGAGCTCTGCATGGCCTGCATTTAAGCATCACTGTGTATCCTCATGAAACGAGATGAGTTTGCCAAAGCGGAGATGCGTGGCATTTAATTATTCACAATGTCCTTAGTGCAACCTTTCTGAAAGTGTTTCTTTATTCAGGTTTTTCCCCATCTAAAGTGTGTGCCGGGCTTTACACATTTGAGATGACATGTTGGATTCACTTTGCCTGGGATGCTTGGATGCATGTAGCATGTATTGGGATTTTAGTCAAAGGGCCATGAATGTCATTAGCTTTTAGCTCGCTTTGGCTTATATCTGTCAGCAAATGATTTTTTTCCTCCTCATTTTTTAACTCTTCTCCAGTCATGAGAAAAAAACAATTGGGGTGATGGGGTGGGGAGGGGGGTAGTGGAAGATACTAAAAATCTATTGTATTCACTGAAACACAGCCGTAGCTGGTGCAACGCTGTGGAGTTTGTGGAAAATTCATGTTGCGTTGCATGATTGAAGTGAAGCAGTGCCGGAGCCGCTTTAATAAGAAATGGAACAGATCCGCTGCTTGTTTGTCAGCTGTTTTGGAGGTGGCACCACGAGACTCTGAGCCTTAATGAGATAGAGAGAGTTTGACAAGGACATTTATTTAATTCTCAGCACTGAAGTCTCTCTCTCTCTTTCTCACTCTCACTCCCTCTCTCTCTCTATCTCTCACACTCTCAATCCCTCTCTCTCTCTATCTCTCTCTACTCTCTCCTTCTCTTCACCTGACATGGGGCACGGTGGCACATGGGATTTGTTTTAGTCGCCGGGCGTTGTCAGGCGAGACAGCCAATAAGCAATCAAAGTGGCGTGAGTGGCTGAAACAATGGAGCGGGGGCCTTCTTTAGGAGGTGCTATGCACCGAGCCTTGCATGTATAATTAAGCGAGGGAAGGAGCCAAGGCCACTTAATCTTCCCCCTAATGGCGATTCTCTCCATCACCAGCTTCCTCTGGGGGGCATACCCCATAGACCACTCCTCGGGTCACTGGTGTCCCCCAGTTGTCATTGGAGAATCTTTTTTATCAGCCTGAGAGGTGTTTGCTTGCGATCTGGCATTAATCCATTCATCATCGCTTTGTTCCTTTAAGAATTCATAGGGCAGACCAAGGGTCCGTCGCGCGGGCGATTTATCATCGGTGCAAAAACGAGGAAAGAGATATACGGGCCCGAGATGCATATTTCACGCATACGCGCATGTGTATGCGCCCACGCTGCCATTGAGAACTTCTGCTTTTCTTCTACCCCCTCTTTTACTGGTTTGAAAAGTAGCACTGCCGCAAGCAGAGTTTAATCAAGATCATGTACTGACATTGTGGTAAGGCAGTAAACATGTACACAACTCGTCCAATTAACTCTGAACTCGCTCTGCCCACCTCACACATTAACTGTGGATGCTAATTAGACTGCTGTATTTTGTTTGACCTCACTCTTTAATCCTCTGCTACACTCTCAGCATTGGGTGATGATGTTTAACAGTGAGTAAGTGTTGATTCTCTCACCTTTTCTCTCTCAGAATCATTTAGCAAAGCTGCCCTCTACCTCCAAAAAACTAACAGTTACTGCCTGTCAAACCCATAGAATGTATTTATTCTTATTGTTCAAATGAACTGTATTCATTTTTACATAATAACACACCACACGTTCCATAAATAAAGGCCTACTTGCTACAGATAATTAAAAAAGGTTACTAAAATTCATTTTATCCCATATTCTTATATTGAAAACAGTCATCAAAGATATCCTGTTTCACTGAGGTATAAATATGAGGTGACACAGGGATCAAATCCTTTAGTCCTCCAAATTCCAGAGCATTCCATTGCAATAAATTGAAATGGTGTTACACAAATAAGGGAATGGATACAGGAAAATGTACAGTAAGGAGCCTCATGATCAGAGGTTAAAAAAAAACACAGTTTGGTGTTCCACCACCCTGCCTGTGGTCCTGCATTGTCTAGTAATGTCAATAGTTGTAAAGAGTGTTTTTGTCATTGAGTTCCACCATTCAGAGAGTGAAGCATGCCAGTTTCTTAGTGCTTAGATTTACAAATGAGCACAAATATATTTTTTTAGCTCATTCAAGCCTCTGCGAAACCACTGGGTTAATTTTATTTTCAGAGACGTCCTGCTGTAGTCGCTGAGTTTCTTCAGGTGCTTCTCCATCTGGAAAACTTGGATGTCTGCATGTCTACGATCCATTGCTATTCACCGTAAACATTCGCTCATGGTATCATGGCGGCAAGCTTGCCCCTCCCCCACCTTCCCCCGCCTCTCTCCTCCTCATAATCATTTAAAGCTACAGACACATAAACGGCACTTCCCGGGAACATCTCTTTGTGGGACTGACTCGTAGTGCCTCTAATTCTGCACAAAGGCTGAATTTCGGAAAGAGACTTCAGATACAGTATCAGGGCAAAACTAAAACCTATATAAAAGCATTCAAAAGCAGCATGCCATAGGACCTTTACGATCCACACTAGAATGTCACCCCTATGTGAGTAGAAGTATGAAAAAGTCTGAAAGATGGCTACAGAGAAGTCCCTGGCAGTGTTGTTCACATTCCCTGCATTATGGCCTCCAGGAAGTACCATATTTTAAATCCATATCTGGCTGCCTCTATCAAGAAGCTAAAACTGGTCATGGCTGGATATTCCAATGGGACAACGATCCAAAGTACACATCAAATTCCACTCAAATTGTTAAATGAACATAAAATTAAGCTTTACATTTCCATCCCCCTGCCCTGACTTCAATCACACTAAGAACCTGTGGGTTGGGCTCAAGACGTGAGTGAACAAGAGAGGAGCCAGGACTCTGCGAGATCCGGAGAGATACTACATTGTGCAATGGTCAAAAGTTCCTTCTTCTGTAAGCTTTCTAAAACATTACAGGAGAAGACTCTCTTGTTATTCTACTCGTGTGCTATTCTATTGGCAAAAGGAATTATCACAGAATACTAAGTGAGAAAGCTCCTTTAATTAGGGCACTTTTTTTTTTAAACAAAATGTATTTTTGGATCGCTTGTGATGTTTTTCTTTGGGTAACAGGCTTAGATTTTAAAGTGTAGATTTTCTTTATGAATTTCCTTTATCTGCTGAGTAAAAACAATGTTTTCAACAGCCTTTAAATGTTAAATGTGATGAATGGCATGCTATATTAAGGTCCTAATAATTTCGAGGGGCACAGTATAAACTGAGTCATTTATTCTATAGCATAATGAAAAGATCCAGAATTTAAACATTATGAACTTATATTCATAATGTTTAATGAATATTTTTTGTGTATTTTAGTATATGATTTATCATTGGAGCTTATCATTGGAGCTTTTTTTTTCTTTTCAAATATGTTAAATTAATTAAAAGTGCTGTGATCTGCACTCTCCTACTTATGGATGTAAATGCATTGATCTCTCACTGAGCATTTAGAAATTTTGACAGAATTTTCTGGCTTCAAGTAAGAACAAATTGCAGTGTCCTGTCAGTTATAAGTGCGACTTCTCACTGCTAATGCTAAAATGATTTACCTCTGAGCTGTAGCTGAGCCCCTTTTCCAAAGTGCCCCGGAACAGTACGGGGTAACTTTTAGGTCAACAGGCGGTCCACTGTAGCAGACCATGCTGTCAGCTCATTGCGGATGCAGCATCACAGCATCTGCAGGCGTGTGTGATGATAACTGATAGCACGCTGAGGGGAGCCCCGAGAGACGGTGGCGACACCCGTGTCCCTGGATGGAGGCGCTGGTGTGCAGGACAAGCAGCGGTGGCAGGGCCTGTGATTTAGCCCAAATGGGCCGCACTGCTGCGCTCTATAATACAGACTATTATGTGGTCTCACCACTGACACTAATGGGATGTTACAGCGATTTAAAATGATTTAATGGCTCCCAGGTTGGGCCCCTAATGGCCCTCTTTATACTGCAATGCGTATTATGAATGTGAATGACAGTGTTGTGAAGTGCCACTGTTTTTCTCCCATATCTGCCCAAACAGTGTGACAGGTGCCGCTTTGCCAGTCGGAGGAGACAAGGGATGGATCAGGGGGAGGACAAGCGATGGCACCTCGGCCCTCCGCGTTTGATTAGCTTTTCCTCTGTTGTCCATATCTCTGGAACTGGGCTAAATGTACGGCTGCCAATGAGCCTTGTTTGCGCCCACTGAGTCAGAACAGAGGCAAATAGGCCAGCATCATGCAGCCACCAATAAAATCCATAATAAAATCTGCTCGTATTCAACGATACATTCACCTTTTTGCCAAGAGTTTTTATTACAGGACATATTTGAGATGGAGATGTTTTCATCACATTTTTATTAATCCATTCTTTGTTACCTCATAAGGAGGAAACTGTAACTTTAATGGACAATAAAGTATAAGGGTTGTATTCTGACTAGAGAATTGCTTATATGGATGTTTATGTCTAGCGCCTGCTTTTGATGTGTTTTTTCCTTTCTCCTTCTTTAAAAGGGGAAACCCTCAAAAATAATGCATATTCCAGCAAGACAGGGTCTTGTTTTCCTTTTTATTACTGAAGTATATTTGTTAACATTTGAATAAAATGAAACTAATCCATTGAGGTTGTTTTATAACCTATTTTTATCCCTTAGACATAAAGTGCTTTCAGTGACTTCTGGCTACTCTGTATTAAGCTTTATTCAAAAACAGTCCTCTAAAATTTCATCATGAATGAGTGGTGCTAAACTGCAGAAGGTTTAATAAGCAGTTTTGCATGTGGGTCTTTGAGATCTAGTGAAGCTGTGATGTGTCGATAGAAAGAATCCAGCCATGTAGTGTGTGAATGGATGTAAATAATGTGTGGGAATCTGCTCCTAAACTAAATTTGAAAGCACTTCATGAGACGGTCAACAGCAGAACAGAAATTCCACAGTTGCAAAGGAAACATCTGTCTTTACCTGTGCCAACTCTGATGGCTATAGTGGTTAGCAGGACATTCCAACAAGTATGATTTTTACAACATTAACTTTCACTGCTGTGGTGTAAAAAACTCGATGTTGATTAATTTGAAGATACAGGCAGTAGTTCATGCCTGGGACTATTTGACAAGAAAACCCAAAATGAAATCATCCATTTAAAAAACAAAGAGGTTCTCAGCTTGGAATGATAAAACAGTGGCTAACACCATCACCCTGTACATGAGAAGAAACACATAAAAATAATATTTACAAAGTTTCATGCTTTATATGTATATATGTATGTATGTATGATACACATGTATGACGTTTGCCATCATCAGTTCTGCCTTTAGGTGAAGAATGACATTTTCAATGGCAAGATGAAAACATGTCGTAAAACAGACCATCCAAAGTGGCTGGAATGTTCTCCTCTGCACATTTTCTGACTTTGTCCCTCAAATTCCCAGGAGCTTTAAAACATCCCTGATATACACAATGAATATCCACTGTGAATATCCATTGTTTTCTTGTTGTTTTTCAAGAATCCATTCATCATGCTTAGGCTAACCAAATATGTATACAAAAATTAATCTTACACAATGTTAGAGTGAAAATGATAAAACTAATCAGCAAAGTGCACAATCAAGAAAGAAAATCTGCAAACATTTTCATATCTTTTTAATGTAAAGGACCTTTAATAGCAAACCAGAGTCAGCTGTGGGAATGATGGAGCTTTTTTATATACGGTGGCCCTGAAGTGCAAACCACAACAACAAATTGAGAAGCACAAAAACAAAATTGAGAAGTACAAAAACTAAAAAAGAATCACTAAAATAAATTTAAGAAACACAAACAACAAAAGAAGAATCACATAAACAAAAAAAGAATCACAAAAACAAAAGAGGAATCACATAACACAATAACAGGACACGTCACTGATTGTACGACCGCACTGTTTGTCTTTGGAACCGAAAGTTATTCTGCCTGTAGCGCATTTTTCCAAACATGAACATTACTGTGACCCAAACGTAGCTCTCGGTTCTTGCAGCTTTTCTGATATGATAGCATTGATCCCTGTCTAACTATGAAGTTTCACGGAGATTGGTGGTTGCCCGCCTAGAAAAGCCATGAGCACCTTCCATGGGGGACTGAATTATAATGTTTGGAAAAATGCGCTGCATGCAGAATAACATTCGGTTCCAAAGACTAACAGTGCAGTGATATCTCCTGTTGCTGAATTGTACCTACCCTATCCTTGTGCTTCTCAATTTGTTTTTATGATTCTTCTTTTGTGTTTGTGATTCCTCTTTTGTATTTGTGCTTCTCAGTTTTGTGTTTGTGGTACTTAATTTGATTTTGTGATTCTCAATTTTGTTTTTGTACTTCTTAATTAAATTTTTTGATTCCCCATTTGTTTTTGTGCTTCTCAATGTTGTTGTGCTTCTCAATTTGTTGTTTTTCTATATTTGTTGTTGTGTTTAGTAATTTGTTGGTGTGGTTTTCACTTCAGGGCCACCATATTTTTATACCCAGTAGAGAAAAAATAGGAGGATTCCGCTATTAAATATTTAAAGAAAGTAAGAATGTTTTGGTATTTTGTTGAGGCCTAATGGATGCTATAAACCAAAATAATGTAAATTAATGAGATAAAAAGAAACATGGACAACAGGCAATAAGAGTTTTAAAAAGTTTCTTAAAATTTCTACAGACTGATTAATATAAGTAAACTTATAAAAAGTAAATAAAAATACTTCTTGATGAGAACTTTGGGTTTTGGTAAGGAACACACATTAAACCACGTTTGTATGTGTGGATATTTTTTCTAGTGTTAGTGTTTTGTTAAAACAAATGAATTACATGGACAGAAAACCCCAGTGTTGAATTTTTATGATGTGGCAAATTGTGTGACCAGTGGATATTCTCAGTGTGACCAGTGGATATTCTCAGTGTGACCAGTGGATATTCTGTCCACTAATCTGAAGTGCAACAGTGTGTGTGGGCTCAGGCTCCAGAGAAGCAGGGCGATTTAAGATGCGAGCCCAGCACTTGTCTGGCCCGCGCCAGCACAAACCTCTGGAAGATGGTCTCCCAGTCATTATGGACGATTGAGTGGCTGGATGAGCCCTATCGATCCGAGTGGTCAGAGGCGACTGGGAGGGTTAAGCTAACTGAAAGCAAAAGTCTCAAACAGCCATGTGTGAACTTTTCCTCCCTTAAGCAACAGCTCTGCCCTCATTAGTATTAAACAGCCATAAGCACTTTGGAAAGCCTTGCCCCAAACCGTTCTGTCTCCCTTTGTCTCTCTCTTTTCTGGCAATGGGCTGATGGGGCCTAGGAGTCCGAGGGGCTGTAGTGCTTGGTAGAGATTAGAGGCCAGAGGATGGTGGCTGGAACTGGACATGGGGCATATACATATACACCTGCCACTCACTCGTATTTTTCTCTTTCTTACAGCCCCTCTGGTTAGACCCCGCCATCCACAGGCATTTAGAGTGAGGGTGGGTGAAGGCGAGCCAGAGAAAGCCTGCAGGATTGACAGCCCCTCACAGTCATTACACGCTGGATTGAATACTAGATTACTCCAAAGTGGCTCAGGGTCAAGCGCCGGCGTGTTCCCTTTTGGCACTCGATGACTTTAATACCCAGTACTGTATTAGACAATTACCGCAAAGCCCAGTCCACACCCCATCCCGCCACCGCTGCGCTAGCTTGCCTGCTTTTTACAACCGCCATTAAATAAGGAAGGGGTGGGAAAAAAAGCCCGCTGACTGGGGCTTCACCCCGTTCATGCCAAGCAAACAGCAGCTCCATTTTGAGACAATCGTTCAATTGCTCACTGTCGGCCGTCCAAGATGGCCACCCGTAGAAGGCGCATCCCCCCTCCCAGACGGAGCACAAGGGCCACAGCCGCTCCGCCAGTCCATTACAGCGGCGTTCCTCTTAACACTCACTTCACTAAATTACCCCCGTGAGCACGACTCAAGCCCCTGCCTGCCTTTTCCCTTTCTTCTGGGTGAGTGATATGACCTTTAGGTGCTTTGGTGACAATTACAGGAAGCGAGAAATTGAATTATTAGCTTTTTTTTTTCGCCAGTGGAGGCTGTGTAGGCGTAGCTGTAAAATGCGGTAATTATTTAGCTAAATTGGCATATTATAATTCTTTTCTCCTCTCCTTTCGGAAAGTGAGTAATAAAAGAGACGCTGTGCTGGTTGTTGTTCAGAAGGCTCTGAAAGAGAGTAAGTGATTTAAATGGCTGGTGTAATCTCCGCTCAATGTTGCTTGTCAATAGGCACAATGGACGCGTTTCTGCGAGGTCACCGAGATAGAGAGGCAGAGATAGAGAGACAGAGAGAGAGGAGAAGAGTGACAGAAAGTCTGACCTGGACCAGTTTTAGACAAGCTCTATTTCACTCTTTCTCTGACTCTCTTTCTCTGCTTCTTTTCACTTTTCTCTACCTTTCTCTCTGTCTGTCCCACTCACCCTCTTTTTCTTTTTTTATTATTATTTTTATTATTCTCCATCTCTTTCTCCCTGACCCTCTCAGACTTGTTTCTCTCTCTCTCTCTCTCTCTCTCTCTCTCTGTCTCTGCATTTTATTCTTCTCTTTTACTCTCTCTCTGCTTCTTACTCTCCATGACTCTTTCTCTCTGCCTTTCTCTTTTTCCGACTATCTTTCACTTCTTTATCCTCCCTTCATCAACATGTATTTTGCTCCAGTTCAGATTAGTGTGTGCATGGAGAGGCTGTAATTATTTTTGCTGCAGTATCGCACCAAGGCAAGGCTTTTTCTTTTTTCTTTTCTTTTTTTTTTTTTTTTTTGCTTAGTGGCTTGTATCAGGCCCTGACAGCGCTTGGTTTGATTATTGTAGCCCATGATTTAGCAAACCCTAAACCATGGTGTCGCTAATTAGGTAGCGTTTGAGTGGAATAGATGACTACGAGGTCCTCTCAAGGTCATCCCTGCCTCAGAAAAAAGCCTAGCAATAAATTTGAAGTTTGAGCACAGAGGGGGAAACAAAAGGGGCCAGTGAATATGAAGATGAAAGTCCCTGGACTCCTCGTTTTGGTGCTCCCTCACTCTCACCGGGGTCTAAGCGCTGTCATGTGCTCTCACACATCTGCATTAACCTTTTCTTTCCAACCCCCCTTTCCCTCCTTCTCTTCTAGGCGCATTTGTTTTTTGTGCCATGTGTATGACAGCCGCGCTGTGTTTGTATAAGCGCAGTCCGTGGATGTCGGCTCAAGTGATTAGACATGCTGAGCTGTGCGATACAGATAAAATACTATATTGCTGTGATATTTCTTGTGAGTAATACAAAAGACCCATTAGAGTATCCTTGGTGTTACATGATTAAATATTATCCTGTATTAGCACTGTTGTTTGGGGGTTTTTGTATTTTTGAAAATCTTATCTTTAACTTGAGCCATTTTTTATGTACATTTACAGTATTTGGCAGGCATCCTCAACCAGAGCAACCAATAGTTTAACCACGTTATAGAGGTTTCCGAATGAAGTGCCGATTGAGTTTTGTCCAAGGACAAGAAGTTAAAGTATATTTTACACATGCTTGAATGATAGACTCTCATTTAGAGTCACATATGGTTTGTTTGATGCATGATCATGAACTTTGAATATGGAAAATATATTTTTAAATCAACATGTTTATGAGAATGACAACCATTCCATGCAATTGCTACACAAGCACCACATTTTGCTTCATGAAGTAATGATTAGTGATAACCCAAATCAAACCTTATTTAATGAGGAAAAGTAGAAAAAACACTGCTTCAATCAAAACTCTCCTCTTGAAATGTGACCCGTTGGGTGGCAAAACACTACTTACAAGAAAGGAAGTAAAATGTCCACACAACATTATTCCTGTAAACACTGCATAATTTCTCTTACAATGTATGTTAATTTACTGTCATTTCCTTTAAAATAATGCTTTAAAGAACGGTTTTATTTGGAAATTTGGAGAAATATTGTCAGCCGTTCTCTAGTGTAACGCTGTTCAGGGTAATAATTGCACCTATAAAATCTAAAACCTGAGAAACTGAACACTTATGCAGTTGTATTTTATTTTTTCCAGAGCTGTAGTTCTTGGCTTACACACTGTGATAAATGTCTACAGTAATACACAGTCATATGTCAGATCAAACAAAGCTTATGATTTTGGTGAATGTGATAATACGAGCAAAAACACTAGCTGTCAAAAGGGTCTTAAAAACGTCACTCACAATTCTAAAAATAGCAGCAAACACATCAATGTCATGAATGGGTGGTGGCCTCACCTACAATAAAAAGAACTTGCCATTAGCTTCAGCTGTAAGAGTCATGAAAGCCTGATTAGAGTACCCTGCAGTAACATTAGGGACCAATGTGAGGACCAATTCTGAGCAGGTGGAAACCCCTTTGGTGCTTGACCAATCCGATCGAGTCTGAAAGACTGCTCCAGTGGTCAAATAGAAAAAGGTCTTGTACAGTTATCTGTTACTTTGGGAAGTGGAAAAACTCCCTTATTTGCACAACGTGATGTGCTCATACAGGTGAGGAACTGAACTAAAAACCTAAAAAGGTATTTCTGCACTAATTATTTAGGTTGAGTCATCCAAATATCTTGATTCATCAAAACACCTGGAGAAACTTATATCTGAGGAGGCTAATGGTACACAATGCAAACTGTGATTTGTTAGACAGCCTATTTGCACATTTCTGTATTTCAGCCGCAATGTTGTAACTGTCAGAGCAGCTCTTCTGTGTTCATTTACATGGTTGTTAATATGACGAGTCTGTCAGGGAACGCGCGTGTAAATGTGTGAATGTGTTGTTGTTTATGTCAGCCTGTGTATGAGTGTGTCATAGAGCCAACAGTAAACATCCTAGGGGACCAAAGTTCCTAATTAGGCACCAATCAGTATAGCATACCCCCACTATTTCTCCCCACTGCTACCTGAAAACCTCATCTAGCGTGAAATAAGATGCACTGACCTCAACCTTTTCCTTTTCCCCTCTATGGGAACGCACTCTCACAGTCAGCAGCCAGCTTCGTTGCAAGGACGTTCAGTTCGCCAGACTGTCCTCGGCACCCCTACCCCATTTACTGTGGCACACATAGAGCCTTCATTTTCCTCTATAAAGAAATTTTCCTCTGCCCACTATAATGGAGGCTTTTATTTCCATGCACTACAAAGGGCATTTATGGCCAGTGCATTATCCAGAGAAACTTCATTTCACTGTCTTAATTGGTGATGTTAGGCAGTGCACTAGGAGGATGGTTCTAAGAGGTAGTTTATGGAAAAGGGGCTGTGCATTACAGTGTGTTCATTATTGTACCTTCACTAGAGGAATATTTTATCAGCGTCTACGGGATGTAATTATTGCTCATATTCAAAAGGCTGGGCCAGCTAATAATGCAATATATTGTGAATATAGTTGAGATGATCAGTATTCCACGTTGTCTGCTCTGTGGAAAGTGTTTTTGCTCGCCTCTTGTTAATACAAGTACTTTTAAGATACCCTCCGCCTTTTGGATTCAGAACTGTTCAGAATGAGAACTTATGTTTTAACTTTTTTGGTCATTATGTGTGCAAATAGATCCATTAATTGATTTAAACCCAAGTACATTTTATTCTCAGTTGAGCTACATTTGAAAGTGGAGCACCTCACTCTTGGCACTGGCTTTGAAGCTGCTATAACTCTGTCCTCCGGAGGCGCTCTACCTTTGCGGGTTATGTGCAAGATCTGGTTTGGCCATTATCTGTTCCTCGACTGCTTCTCAAGTGCATGACTGCGGAAAATGGAAGGTCACATCCGCTTGCAATGGGAGGCAGAGACTCAACCCAGTCCAAATATTGACATGGGTATGCTAAACTCGGGTAATAAAATCAACAATGGCTAGCTTTAACCACCAGTGTTATTCTAGCTTGGTGCTGCATGGCCTTGAGTTACCGCACAACACAGGGGCCCTTCTTTCTGTTCTCAATAACACAAGTGTTCGTTTCAGGCCGGCTTATTTTCCCGCCCGGTCTCGTAGTTCTCCGTCTACGTGCATCTCTAGACATTTTAGTGTAATAAGAGCGGCTGGCCTCGCACTTCCCTCCGCTCCGTGATATCAATAATAAAAGGCAAGGTAATCTGGAAGAAAAGCTCACGTCAAAGCAGCAGGGGGCTTCCATCCTTCTTCAAGGTCAGATGAAGGATGATCCGGCAGGTCAGACGGACCCCGGCCGGGACTCAGCAATTTTTTAAATATGCAATGAGGCCTAGGGACCTTCCGGCACTGAGTTCATAACCTTCCTTATGCAACACGGCTGCAATCGGCATTGGCCATTGTGTTAAGAGGAGTTAAATGACCGTCTGGGAGCAGATCTCAGGGCCCTGTGGCCTCTCAGAGTTTGGCGAGATGACACATGGGGCTTTTATTCCTGCCAGCGCTCATAGAAGGGAGGGCACTGAACATGGCAAACGTATGGTACGGGACACTGTTCACCATAAGGCTTATGCACATGCACGGGCACAATTAGCGAAACACCTATGTGGACACAACTCTGTTTAGTGTGTGTGTGTGTGTTTGCATGTGTGTGTATATAATACACAACACAGATTTACCAAAAAGGAAGAGTAACCATTTACTATGTATGTTGTCAGCAGGGTTCGCATCTTCCAGCTGAGCTCTTGTCTGTAGAAAATGCTAAAAACAAATTATGACACATATATAATTATGACACATATAAATGTCTCAAGACACATTTTATGTTTATTTTCATTTCAGCAAACAGTTATACACTGAAATAATTGAACTTATCAGCAGTAAAATATGCCGAAGAGTGTTCTCTGTAGAGGACCTTTACTTATTTTCACAAAGAAAATCAACACAACATGTCCTTTGTCAATACAAAGCATCCATTGGTTTCCGTACAATTGTATTTAGATATATAAGATTTTAACATTTAATTAACACAACATCCTGTACCAACCAGGTCTTTTCCATTATATTTTGAGATGATTATATTTTGGTTTTTCATTTATGTCAAACAACACTATATTCACAATGATTTTTGTAATCAAATTCACATTTCACTAACTGCTTATGAAACAAAAGAAGAAACAATTGAAAGCATAGAATTCTCATTTCAGACAGAATCAGAACAATAAGCTTTGACTGAGGATTCATTCATATCTAATGACGTGCAGTAGCAGCTGTGAGTCCAGAGAAAGTGATACTCTTGCAAACCCCAGTTTTTTTCTTTCTGGGTATGAATGTGGTGATTTTTTAATGACTCCTTATTTTCCAAGTGGAAGATGAGGGTTCCATATTGATTGAGATGCAGAATTTATAAAGAGCTGGCCTCTCTTAGCTCCTCTGTTGGGATGGAGGTTGGAGCTGCCCAATCCACTGGTCAGGTCTAAATGGGGTGCTTTACCATTTCATTCCATCTGTTGTGTGCTGACCTGTAAAAGGAATGAATCTTACCTTTCAAACGAGCATTTCCCAGGAATTCATCTATCTTGGTTTGGCTTTGTCTGCATAGTGACTCACAAGCAGAGGCTCTTTTTGTTGCGTGAGGATTAATGCAGCGGACAGTGCAATAAAAACGTCCGAAAGTCAGGCCACTTTTGAAACACAGAGCAGGGCTTTTGTTCACACAGTACATACTGTACTAGAAGATAACTGCTCAAACACAGGTTAGCTTTGTTGCTTATGATTTACCACCTGCATTCCCTGCCATGCTGTCTGAGACTTTGCACTTGAACCATGTGATGTGAATAGCATTAGAGCACTGAAAGGCAATATAATACATTTTCTATGGGTTTATGTCAAAAATGCTTAATTCATTTGTAAATTTTGTAGATTGAAACAGGCTATTTTAGTTTCTGCGCTGACAATGTGTTTGTCTGCCCTGTATTATTAAAAAAATTAGGGTAGAAGCATTTCTTATAACATTATTGTTAACGTGCGAGTAGATGCTAAATGCTAAAAAGAATAAATAGGTAGATATAAGTAGGTTTTTGGGACATCACATAAGCAAATGTCAAAAAAAAGCCATTTGAGCTAGATTCTAGTTATTGATCATATGAACAGACATGGGAATGGTGCATTTTGAAACTAGCTAAATTAGTTTAAAAAAAAGCAAAATATTTCATGATATGGAAAATGCACTTTTGACCAAATCCTTTAAAATTCACAGATACATCTTTGTAGGAGTACAACGTTGGGGAAAGAATTGAAGTGGGCAAAGTCGACACTGACCAATGAAATACCCTTCCGTGGTCACGAAAAGGGAATAAGCGAGTGGAGATCACGGAAACAGCTCATATTTAATCATTACAGACAGTCTTATCACGAGCGCGAACCGATAAGCATCACACACTGAGTTTGCCATCCTTCATTAAGCACGCTCAATGTAAACTGTGCACGAGGCCTTTGTTTGAATGCAAGCCAGGCTTATAATTTTTTTTCCACTGAGGTGACATAACCAAATAAAAGAAGCAAAGCATAGAGAAGAGACTTTTTTTTGGTCTCATGACAAATGGTAACCTGACACCACTGAATTACCGAACTGTGTCTGAGGACTAATGAGAAAAATTTCCCAAGGGAATCTTTATCTATTGCTCCTTGGAGAGCACCTTGGGGACTCACTCTTATGTCTGTCACCCACAACCCTCCCCCCAAACACACACACACACACACACACACAAACTCTCAGTGACACTCCTGCTTCCTTAGCACTGTCGTGGAGTGCAGCCATTCCACTTTACACCTCGCAATTAAAATCAGAGCGAGAGAGCGAGACAGACAGAGTGAGAGAGAGAACCAGACAGACTGAGAGAGAAAACTACACTGAGAGAAAGATGAGAGAGAGAGAGAGAGTGAAATGCAGTGACTTTCATAGCTCGTACTCACCTCTTTTAGCCCCTCCACTGGGTGGTGTACCTACAAGCACGCAACGTGTTACGAATTCCAGCCTTGAGAGTGGAGACAGGTATGGAATTAATTAACAAAAGAACTTGCACAATTCCCCTCAGCTGGAGAAGATAAAATCAGCTTTTTACACTGTGCCTGTATGATGGCATTTTTCAGAGGAATGGCAGGTTGAGGAGTCAAGCAGTGTACAGTCATTGTCGCAGGAAAACTGTGTCTCTAAAATGCTGACTTAAGAGGAGAAAAAAAAAGGTTATTAATTTTAATGTAATGAGGTTTTAATCTTAATCATTTTGGACCATTTCTATTGGACCATCCATCATCATGAAATTTTCACACAGTGCAAAGATAGTGTAAAACAATCAAACAAGAAGAGTCCTGAGGTTTGGTATGACAGAGATGATGTGCCGTGTGAGTGTACTGTTAGTGTTGGGGGACTGGACGCACTTCAGAGAGGTGCTGCGAGTGTGTACAGTATAATTGAGAAGGAAAAAGTGTTTGATATGCAGTGTTACTATACTGACCTCTGCAGGATGTGTGTATGTGTGTGTGTGTGTGTGTAATGTGTGTGTGCATGTCTAAGTTTGTATGTGTTTTCAGAACAAAATGGTCAGCTTTGTATGAAAAAGTGAGAAAAATTGTTTGTTTGTTTGTAAAGGTTTGACTCAGGATTAAGTTTAGGTGAAGAAAAGGCATGGTAGCTATAGATACTTACTGTCAGCTGCCATTTACACTGTACTATTTTTATTTTTATGTCCAAAGTGGCCTAACAATAAAACCATGCACTATATATATATATATAATTTATAAAAGGCATTTCCCTGACTCCCAATCTATAATTCTAGAGAGCACAAATACACATTTGTGAAAAAAAGACAGTTTTGACTCTATGGCAGCAATTATATTTCTGCAGATAGATTCATATTACTGTCAACGAGTGTAAGATTGAAATGGGCATTCTTTTGCAAGAATTTTGATTTCACTAACTAGTCATTTAATTTATTACACATTACTGAACCATGGCCGCTCTATTCTGTAATCATGCCACTGAATCAGGTGTGGGAGCAAGTGAGACAAAAGCCTAGTGTGACAGTTAAATTAGCACCACATCAGAATAAAGCTCAGAATCTGGTGGTGCTCCATTACTGAATGGTAATGTCCAAATTCTGTAGTTTGCCACACCCGATTATAGGGTACTGAAGACAGATACAGAAATCTATATATATGATCAATTCTGAACATACATATATGTATATATATATATAACCCATTCACCAAGTTAAGCCGTGTGTAGCCATGAACACGCCGCCTGAGGAGCAGTGTGTGGGTATGGTTATCTCACTCAGGGCACCTCGTAAGTGCCTAGCGGTTTTGGGGAATGACCCGCTACTTTCTGATTGCAGGGCAATAGCGCTAACCACACTTGCGCCGGTGTGGGGGCGTGGTTTGGTTCCCGAATACAAATATTTTTTAAAGTATTTATTTGTAAAAAAGACGTTATTTGTGCCTTTCCGAATACTGTATTTGTTTTCGG
>JBBKCR010000122.1:19996571-20011856 GCA_037577295.1 Ladigesia roloffi | reverse complement strand
CTCTCTCTCTCTCTCTCTCTCTCTCTCTCTCTCTCTCTCTCTCTCTCTCTCTCTCTTTCTCTCTCTCTCTCTCCCTCCCTCCTGCCCATCAGGGGAGCTGGAGAGTATAGATTGAGGACAGCAGTGGCAAAGATGATTGACAGTCGATCCGTCCGCTGATGATGAGGTGCGCGTGTCCGAGGAAAAGCAGACATGATGGAGGTTTGAACAGGGCTGGCTCTAATTTCTGCTCAGTGTAATTATGATTAATGATGAGCCAGGGCAATCACCAGGCAACGCAGTTCTCCATAGTCACCTTCAAAGAGCGTGTTTGCTCAACAGAGGAATCCGTGCCGCATCCCAATTAACCTCCTCTACTGACGCCGGCTGACAACACCATGCCCCCCCGCCCCCCACCTTATATTAAAACTTTGATTCCGTGCCTTTGATTCTATTAGTGCGATACCACTTACCCCTGCACTAATGTTGGTGCATCTTTGTTAATTTGGCCCGCGCTACACGGGCAATATTACGCCTCTGACCACTTTCGTCCCTGTGATTGTTTGGAGCGGAGGATGTCTCAACTTAATTCCAATTACGTGTGGTGAAGGCTCTGGTGTGAGTTATCCTCTGGACCCAATTAAAGCTGTTTTCCACCTGAGAGAGACTCCTCACGAATAACCATAACAAACAGAGAACTCTCACAACGGGCCTATGAAAAATGCATCCCCTGCTTCTCTGAGGTGTAGCCTGTGTCAGGAGCGATAGCAGATATGTGTGGTTTAAAGATTGTTCTTTAGTTCCCCTAAGATCAGTCACCACAGACTGAGTGAAAGTTAAATGTGATATATTTTTTTAATTCTAAAACTTTAAGACCCGGGCCTCTTCATTTGTATGTTCATTGATGTGTTGTCCTAGCGTCTGACCTGCTTCTGCCCGTCAGACAGAAACAGTCTATGTCTGTGTTTGAACCTGCCTACTCGCTACTGTATATTGCTCCACTGTAGACTGTATATTATATGCTGCACTGTATCAATAGTTAATGGTAAAATGTCTAGTGTAAAATAATAGGACTGTAGGAGAGTGACTAGTCAATAGGCAGTATATCAAGACGATAGCAAGAAATATCATGGAACATATGGCCAGAACAGCACATCACCAAGGGATCTTTACTGAACTGGGAAAATTTATGTTGGACATGATCAGTACATGAGCAGTTTGGAGTTTTTTTCAAACCCCGCCCAAGTCGAACACAGCAGGAGTCCTGGAGGGACAAGTGTCCCACTCAGTTTCATAGTTCCCCTACTCAAAAAAAACTAGTCCTATTTGAATTTCTCATGACTGTGATGTCACAACCTTAACATAAATATGTATAGCCTTACATTTCTTTGCTTTTTCATCCTTCACTCCTTCTTTCCATTTGTGGCATCATCTCTAACATCCACGTCCAGGTGTCTTTCTCATCTTTCTTCATTCTCAGTCTCTCTGTTCATGCCTCAATCTTCTTTTTACCCCTCTCCATCTCTCATTCTGGTGTTTCCTCATCAGTATATTTGACTCTTTCTACCTGTCCATCTGACTCTCCTCCTCTCCCCTAGCCTCCGCTTGGCTCTCTCGCTCATTCTCACTGTGAGAGGTAGTAGTAGTTAGCTGAAGCGCTCCTCCGACTGTGGCCTGTGTTGTGTGTGTCTCATTACCTCTCAGCCCATCTGACAAAACACGCACGTCTGCTGGCCTCTCCTCCATGTCAGCTGCGTTTACCCTGCCTTTGAACGCCTGGCCCTGCATGTTTTATTGATTGCTTTGTTGGTTAATGCCAGACTCCCCCCACAATGGCCTGCGATGGGATCATGTATTAAGAATGAGCATGCAATGGGTCTGGCCGGGATGAAAGCTGCTCCGAGCCTTTTCTATGTTTTTGTGGTGCAGCAGAAGACGAGGCTTCATTCTTCGTCGTGCACCTGCATTGATTAAACAACTAATTTTCATGAGTGTGTTGACTAAAAAAGTTGAGCGAAATAGTGGGATTTGCACAGGATTTTCATTATCTTGTTTAACATGTAAGGTAAATATTCCCAGCCTTACGCAAGTATACAGAGGCATATCGGAATCAGAGTCAGAAAACTTTATTGATTCCAGAGGAAATTGCTGAACACATTCCTTAATGTCCATGGTGCACTAAAAACACATGAGCAGTGTTTACTGAAACACAGTGTGAGTGACAGATACAGACTGCATGCAGTGCCTTATGGCTGCTCAGTAAACAACAATGTAAAGAAGCATGTTCGAATATCCAGTTAATGTCTGAGTTATTATTGCTTTTTATATACACACACACTCCCCCCATGATAAGAAGAATAAAGAAAGTGGCCAAAGTGGTAGAGCAGCACCTGAGAAGATAGGATGTTATCTGCAGCAGGCCGAGCAGCTGGTGAAGCAGAGATATCAGCAAAAATACCAAACCAAAAAAGATCTAACTTCACCGCATGAAGAATTTCTACAATAAATCATAAGAAAATAATGGAATTGCTGAACACACACTGGATAAGTATCCAGAAACATTGCTTTATTGGTGTGCCTTCACATGCATGTGTCCAAAATATCCAGACATGCCTAAAAGTAAAAAAAACTAGTAAAGTAAAGCTTTTTTGTCACCCCAGCCATATGCATATAGTACACAGTGAGACAAAATATCATCCTCCTGGACCATAGGTGCAACATAGAACACAACAGAACAGTAGAACCAAGAACAGTAGAACCAATACATTTAGGATTTATATTATTTCTGTTGGTCTGATAACATTTTGACAGGCATCTGACAAATTATGTGAAAAATTAAACAAAATAAAAAATGGAGAGGGGTTTTTTTTGGCAGCAAAACATTCAATCTTCTCTCATGAAATGACTGTGACTAAGATGTGAGATGACAAGGTACCCTCTGAACAAATCAGTTGGTGTCAAAGAGCAGGTGAATGTTGCCTTTTGGGTGTGCGGAGCTGAACCCCAGCAGTCCCACGTTTCACACTGTACATGAACAAACACCATCTAATCAAGAGATTCAGCCACCAGAGAGACAGGTCTAGTGGAGTAAAACAGCATTGCCCAAAATAAGTGAAGTAACATTAATTAGTTCTAGAGAGAGGTGAGTGGAATATATTTCTGTGAAGTTGTAATTACATGCTTAGTTTAACCTTTTGACTCACTTCTATTTGTTATGGGGGAGACAGAAACATGCAGACGTGTCAGGACCTGCATTAACACCCCATATTTTAGAGCTTCCACAAGCTGCGAAGTGTTATAAAGCATCCTCAGTTGATGGGGCTCTGGCTTGTTGTCAGCATGGCTTTAGCACATCTGCTCCCCGCGGCATTCTCTGCAACTCTTTTGTTAATTCGAATAACGCCTCGGCTGAAATTGTTACATGATACTTCTTGATATTCGCCTTAGCCTGTATTTTCCACTCTCCACCCCCCAGTCATATCACAGCCTGTTTGTTTAAGAGTGCTGTAATTGTTGGGACAATGTTTAAGTGAGACGTCAGCACTAAACAGATGTGCGCGGTTATAGCTGACAATTACACACCCAGGAATCTCTGGGAAGAAAAAAAAAAATAGCTGCTGTTTATTTGAACAAAACCATTACATGGACTTCCATCTCACTGGCTTGGCTGGGATTTATTTGAGATCCGGGACCGTTTTGCTGATACAAGAGTTGCTCCCAAGGCCCGGGGAGCCATAATCTCGCCCTCCTGTAGACTAAACACAAAATTAAAAAAGCACTCTCGCCATCTATCTCTCTCTCAGCCTCTTCTTCTCCTTTTCTTCTTCTTTTTTTTTTAAGAGCCTGGCAGAAGTGCACACCAGCGACTCTGAGAGATAAAAGTGGCAGCGGTAGCAGCCGGGGAGGATAAGAGCAAATACATTTTTTGCATATGTTATGGAGCTTGATTAACAGCGGTGCCCACATAAAAACGGGGGAAAAAAACTAATTATTTTATTGAGTCAGGAGACGGGATCTCCCCCAGGAGGATTTGGCATTAGCTTTAGAACGGAGGCCGCTTTGACAGAGGGATGAGCCCCAGGTATGGGTGGTCTCAGCACATGTGTATCAATAAGGAGCTTACTGGCAGAACTGGAAAAAGGAGGGAATACAATACCCCAGCAATTTGATTTTAAGCCCCTAGGGTCAATCCGCTGAACCCTCTTTTTCTCCCTCCGCATTCGAGCTTCACTCCTTTTTTTATCAGAACACTTCCTGTTTCTCCATTCCACGTGAAAAAAAGATTGCCTACAAATGAGTGTCTTTCAGGACGTCTTCAACTGAGTGAAGTTCATCGGAGACACCTTGTCTCTCCATGGTCATCGCTATTGTGCAGAAATTACGTGGCAGACACTTTTTACTGTCTTTAAACTGCAAACGTAGCTTTTATCTCTGATCCATGACAGAGTGATGCAATCGCACTAATGTTTAAGTGTTATTTTGAATATTCATTTAAATTGGAATTTGGCGCCTCTTCTTGTTCTAAAATCTTTGAAATATGGGCATGAATTCAATGTCAAAACATCCATGAACATCCTCCTCAGTGGACAGTCAAATCACTTTTAAAATGCGTGTTGGGGATAGAATCTGTGGCGTCATGGATAAGGAGGCCGGAAACAGACAAAAAGTGGAAAAACAGAAAAAACAAACATACATGGAGAAACAAACGCAGAGCAAAACACACAGCAGTCTCCAAGACACTAAAACTCTGGTCAGTTCTATAAAATATGTGTCGCTCTTTGCTGTGGTTTAATAAAACTTACTGTGAATGCTGCTATGTGTTCAGTTCAAAAGCGAATTCATGCGCCCATATGGCGCAGCACTACTATTTTTCCCCCCTATAAAACCAATGTTTGGCTCTCTGAAAATACTTGTTGTATAGCAACCACCCATACTAATTCATTTCTTGCAGAAATTCATCTATTTTTTTTGCATTTGTGTGTCTCTACATGTGTCAAAATTCCCTTTTTGCCCATTAAATGTCATAATTGCCATAAACCTTGACAATTTTGCAACCTCACTTTATATTTAGAATCAAACAGTCAAGCAGTATTTAAAGACTTAAATATATACAATAAATAAAATGCCAACACAAGATGCTGTATATATAAGTTTTTCAATCCAATTTTCCTATCTAGACTATTCATTTTTTAACTCTTTTCATGAATTACATCGACTTCTTTTTTTTTTCTTCCATCTCCTAGGAAAATTAAGTTTTCTTTTATATAGGCCCTTTAAAGAAACCGTGAGTCTCGGTTACATTTATCCAACTTAACAATCCATATCTGGATCTGCGGCTCTCTGACAACAAATTGCCCCCCTGTGCAGGTCTCTGTCTCCAAATGCTAAGGTTCGCCTTTAATTGTGACGCGAGGGGGGATAGTGCAGCGGTTATAGACAAAATAGCGACGCACATGTCACAGGACGTGTTGTGAATAGTTCACTTAATACCACTGTATACACAGTGGACGGAGAGCGGCCACCTTTGCACCGCTCTCTGCAAATCTCTGAATAACAATCTGACATAAATTCTGCACATATAAAATTAGTAAATGCCACTGTAGCCATAGTTAAATATCACACGGCTCCCTGGGGAGGCCCCTTGCAAGTTACCTTGGCCTATTTTGCCAAAAAAAAAAAAAAAGAGGAGGAAAAAAGAAAAGAACGATGAGGGGTGAAAAAGAAAAGGGGAAGGAATACAGCTGTATGCAGGTGAAGAAAGGTGAGGGTGTAGGAACAGGGAAGAGCATTGAATTTTGAGTAAGCCCTCCTCTTTTCAGGACTCAGCACTGAAACTCTCAAATAAAAGGCAGCATATAGAAAAGCCCTCGCCGGGCTTCTCCTATGGCTCATTAGGGGTTAAGTGTGGCCTAATCTTTTCTCTAATAAAGTTGCTTTGAAGTGAGGAAAGGGGGCGGGATGGGGGCTGGGGTTCTTCACACAGACCACTTTGTAAATGAGCTCAACCCAAAGCCCTGTGTGTGGGAGAGGGTGTGGGTGTGTGTGGCTGTCGCTTTGAACTGCAGTCAGGTTTAAAGAAATACACTCTGGAGTTTGTTCTCACAAATCTGGAATCCATCTCCATCCTCCGTTAAGCTTGAGCAGCGCTGCCGCCGGCTAGGCCTACGTGGGAGAATTTTTTCCCTTTTTTTTTCCTCCTCCTCCATACCCGCCTGTTGCAGGACTGGCACGGTGCCAGGCACGGACGGGAGGGAAGCCCCTCATTAATTTACCCGCAGATTGCTGTTAACTTCTCTCGCTCGGGTGAGAGGTGTTTACAACAGTTTAGCAGCGAACTGTCACCGGCTGAGGCCTTAATGTAGCGCTGTGTCACAGCACGGGGACGGCCTTGTTTGTTTTTTGCACTGTAGGCATTTTGCCTTAATAGGCGACGCTGGGCCCCAGCCAGTATTACGTGCCAAAAAGCAACAGGTTCAATCCAACCGTTCCAAAAAGAGAGAGAGAAAGAGAGAGAGGTGCCTGTAGGCAGCTATGCACTTCACCAACACATCACAATATGGTTGTGATTCGCAGTGCAAATGTTATTGTACTGGTGTGTGCCTGTGTGTGTGTGTCTGTGTATGCCTGCATATGTGTGTCGTGTGTTTTCCATCGACTCCCTTCGTTTTTTTCCCTTCTGAGTGTAAAGGGATAGAATGTGCTGGAAGGGGTCTAGACTTTTTCTCCAAACGGATCATGTTAAATTACCCAAAACCATTTAACATCCAACACACAAATGGCGTTTTTAACATATGGAACTCTTTATTTAATGTTTTCCTTGTTGATATACAGAATCTATAACAAATGGTAATGACTTGCAGCTGCTGAGGAGATGTGGCGTGGTGTCAGAGGTTTTCTCCACCGCCTGATGGCGAAGATGATGAAGTACTGCCCTTTTTTTTTTCAAATGTATTTCTGATTGGGCTTTTGGTTTGACTGATCCTACCCACTAAGGACTCATGAAAATATAATTGAAAGGCTTACTAAAAGGGCTTATTATCGAAACACATTACTCGTCAACCTGATATATGTTTCTGCGCGTAGGTTATTTTTGAGGTAATCTCAAACATTTCTTCGTTTTTTTTTTTGTCCACTCTGTCTGCATGTGACTTCACAGAAATGGAACCACATGAAGGATGTATGAGGAGAGGGTGGAAACCTTAAATGAAATCTTCAAACAAACATGCCCAGTGGTGAAAATTTCACTTCCTTTACATATGTATGTATTACCTGGAGGAGCACACGCACCTTATTCAGCATTTCCATGACTGCGGGGACCCCCCTTGCTCTTATACATTGCAGCCTTGGTTAACTCACCATAGCGTGTTTCAGTCTGTCATCAAATTGACTTGATGTAGCATAGCGTGGCAGGGAGAATGTTGATTTTCAGAGACCTCAGGCCTTGATTATAGCTATCCGACTGTGACCAAAGCAAATCATAACAATAATCGCACATTCGCAAGTCCCGGGGGGGGCGTGATATGAATGCTCAGTCAGTACCTTAATAACTGATGTATGCGCTTCCATGTTTCCACCAACAAATCGGCGCTGATTGATATGAACAGGCATCATCTGGTAAAACCAGACTGTGCCAGTCAACACTAAGTGGGACTGACATTTGAGAGAAGCACCAAAAAAAACGCAGATTGTTCAGTCACTTCTGGCAAAGTGGCCTGTTAACGGAACATAGAGAATACTGTAAGTGTATACAGAGAAAATAAAGAGGTGGGCCATGAAAAGCAAACAGAAGGTGTTATACTGTGAATGTTCCTTTAATGTTATAACATTCGGGTAAATATAAAGTTTGAGGTTAAACTAAGACTAGCGTTTTCGGGTGCGGGGTTGATTTTACACTTTCAAAAATACAATCTCTAAATGGTTCTTAGCCTGCATTTAATGTTCTTGGCAAAACCCTTTAAAGGAGGTTCTAATGGTATAGAACATTTACAGTATGTGAGGCTTTTTCAAAAGGTCCATATGCTTCGTCTTGTATTATGTCCAAGACATTTGTGTATCAAAACCTGTTCATTCTTACATGACCGTTTCCTAACCTCCCTTTATCCATTAGAATAAATCAGGTCACTGTTGTTACTGTGCCTTTAAGACTGTTCTATATTAATGACTCTTCTTATAGGCTGAGCTGCTTTGTGCCTCATTCACTCAGTAAAAAATATTCCCTATAACACCAGTGAGAGTGGGGTGAAATAAACTGCTATTTATATTACTTTCCATAGAAATACTATATGGACTAGTGAGTGAATTGTATGTTTAGAAACTTTTAACATTTACATACAGCATTAAACTCTTTGATTTAAAAAAGTGTTAAAGTAAAGTTAAAAGGTTCACTAGAGAATTAAAAGTGGCACCTACATCATCGTTTGAGCCATTAGTGCACTTTAATTTCATAGTTCTTAGTGCACTATTTTTATTGTAATTTATCTGTGCATATATTAGTTCTGTTGAAAGTCGCAGAAATGCTTAGCACTAAATGCTGCATTGATTTGACAAGTTAGCATAATGCAGTTTGTGTGAATTGCTCCCACACTTATGAGTTAAAAATCCATGATGATTGTGTGATTTCTATTCATCTCCTAAACAAAAATATCAGTCCTCGAATGAAGAATGATCGCAAGGCGCTCTGGGCTGTCAGTGTAGGCTGTACCTGTCTAACTGATTATCCAGCTATTACTCACACATGTTTGCTTGACAGCCTCTATCGATAAAGATAATCTTTGATCAAACAGTGTGTATCGAACCTGACACTAGCCTGTGCTGAATCTCGAGTAAACAACAGCTTCCTCCAGCTTCACTGGCAGTGATATCTCTTCTGGTATCCATTTCGAAGCTGTTTTCTAAGCCTTACGCTCTTTGACAGCTTCATATGGGACTGTTTTTCTCTCTTGAAGAGCTTTAAAGAATCATGAAGGCTGACAGCGGTGGAGGATGCTGTGTTTGGAGTCCATATTGGTATTGTCAGCTCTTTGTGTATTCAGATATTTACTCTGTTTTCATTCCATTCACTCTCAGCCTTCAGAATTCTCTTTCAAAAGCGCATGAGATGAATGTTGCAGGCCTGATTATGTTTTGACGAGGGGTGCCTTGTTGTTGCAAAGGCAATATTTTGGTAAAGGGTGGCGTGGGCTGAACCAGGGTTGTTCACAAGTGTTTGTTTTTGTGTTTTGTTTGGTTTTACGCATGTGTTTGTCGCCCTGCAGAGATTGGCAGCAACTTGGGAGAGCGTTTTGAATAATACAACAAATTATGAGCGCTTTTTGTCCTTTGGCAAGCACGCTCTCAATTAAATATCCATTATTCACAGTAACATCTTGTTGGCATAAGAGAAACAGTTTTGTTTACTAAACATGTGAATGTGGAGATGAAAGCGTGGCGCTGCATAATTCATGCGTGCAGTGTTTGCGCGTGTAAAGCCTGGCATTGCAAAAATGTTGTGGTGTCAGACTCCTTCCCCACACATTAAAAATACACCAGTGTAACACAGTAAAGCTTCCCGTATTGTTATCATTTATTCAGCCGCTCCGACATTAATATTGCACGTGGCTCCTCGGCACACGCCTCATGCCCTGCGAGGCTGTTTTTCCTTGTGACTGGAGCCATGGTCGGGGAAAAGCGCCCAAGCCAGTCTGTCTCCGAAAATGAATCCTTATTATAATGACGGCATTGGGCACCTAGATTAGCCCAGGTGAGGGCCCCCCTCGCATCCCCCACCCCCTTTGCTGCCCTTCAGGGCATCTCGGCACGCCGTTTAATCCAAATGCCAATTTGGCGTGGGTTTGTTTGGAACGGGGGGATGTGGTGTGCACACGTGCCAAGGGGAGGCGCTCCTCCCAGCTTGGTGCGTCTCTAATTGGGGTGCAGGGAGCGACCGTGGCTGCCGGGGTGTCAGTCAGTGTTTAGGATGCCCCCGGGCACTCCTCTCCTATGGGTATCAAAGTGCTCTAATTAAATGCGGGGTTCACAGCACGGCCCTCCACATCACAGGTCGAGAGAGAGCGGCCTGTGTCCTCCTGCCTTTGACTAGCCACAGCCTCGGCTAATTACCCATTGTCCAATTGACTTGCCACTAGTACATAGCAATGACCTACCCCCCAATCCACGCCATCCCACCCCCACACATGCTCTGACACTTTCCTGTCCAACCCCCTCCTTGCTATCTATTTTTATTTTCTCCCTTTTCTGCTCCCGTCTTTGCCCAGCCAGCCTAATTAATCTTATGGAGATCTCCCCCAGCCAGGTTGCTGCGTGCTTGGCCCCTTGTTTATAATTTGATTTGGGAATGATAAAAGTGTGCGTGGCTGTGAAAGAACAGTGTCATTTCCCCAGTGCTGGGGAGATGTGCAGGGGCCATCAATCTTCCCCCACGTGCCCAGCAAACTGATATCCCAGAAAATTAACTTCAATTAATAACACAAATCCCCTGGTGCGGCCGCGGAGGCTAGCGCTGCTTTGAAGGAGAACCTTCAAAGATGCCTCTCTGCTCCCTTTCATAGCCGGGCCCGGGTTCGCGCCTTTTGTTTTTCAGGCAGCATGGGAAATATTTGCTGCATCCACACAAATATTCCCCCATCAACATGAAAAATTGATTATAGTCTCCCGGCTGAATGCTAAGCAGCGTGGCAGATTCTAACGAGGCTTTCAGGACACTCATTAATTCGGGCTACTAATACCTTGTCCTTCAGCGCCTTGAAGCAGCTCTGCTATTGTTTGTTTGTAATGTGGAGGACTCTCTCTGGACAGGTTCATTGCAAGTATGATCTCTTTAGAGAGCTCATTGCGTCTTCACGCATTTACATCACCATTTAGGCATCTTTCCTTCGCCATTTGCAAGTCATTCTGCTAGTCCTGAGTGAGGAGAGTGGCAATGAGAATACTTTTGGCCATTAGCCTCATACATGTACCGGCCATACTTATTATTACATCATTCACATGGTGGAGACAAGGGAGTTAAGCAGTCATCGACAAATGTATCTTTGCAGACCAATTTTTCAATAAATACTTTTTCAACAATCATATGAAAACATATTTTAAATTGTAGTCCATATTTTTTTGTTTCTTTGCAGAGTTTAATGTGCATAGTGTCTTCTGTTTAGTGGATGTTCACTCTACTTTCACACAATCAACATATTGTGTCATTTTACCAGGGGGTCAAAATGTGTAATTTGGGACCCCAAAATCTGACTATATGTCTACCTCTGTAGACTGTAAATCGGTCGCCTTAGAAAGCAGTCTGTCAGCTAACGAATGCTGGCTTGTTTTGGTTTATTAAGTCTTAATAATGTCTTTTTTGGGATTATAATAAAAATCTTAATAAATAAAATGTATCAAAATACCTATTGGTGTCTTATTTAGAGTATTTCAATCTCCACAGTATAAGAGAGAACATTTTCATCCACTGAAGTTAACATGTTGGAGGGTTTTTTACAGAAGCATCTATGTGTTTGTGTGTTTCATTGTTTTGATGTGTATGCCCCTGACCTACTGGACCCCACTTGTCAGAACACAGGCTCCAGCACAGTCTTGCCCCTAAGGGGATAGCAGCTCATCTCAATTATAGGTTATTCTCCCTGGTGACTGCACTCAGTGCGAGCCAAGCAGGCCATGTCAACAACCAGGCAAGGAGCACACATGCACACTCTCGCAACAGGCATGAAAATGAAATCTTGATAGCATGGTGTTCTTTTGAAGGGTCAGTCAGCCCCTGCCTTTTAACATCTTTGGAGCATTTTTCCATCTCCTTCTGAAGGCCTAACTCTGAGGTAAAGTACACAGTGCCGAGCGATTACAGCAACTTAAGCTGCATTAATAATGAATGATGACAGTTCCTTATACTCCTGCAACACAATAATGCCTTTATTAAGCCGCCTTGAGAGCTGGTGTGTCAAAAACCATTGCACACCTTCAGCTCAGTCGATGGGAATATTGTGTTTGTAAGTCTGTAATGGTTTGGTGTGTGTGTGTGTGGGTGGGTGGTTGTGTGTGTGTAAGAGAGAGAGTTCACTGTGTGTGTATATGCCATGAGAAACCTGTGTTCCTTGCCTCCCTACCCTGCCTCAGGCACTGGCTCCATTGGGATGATTTATATGCAATAGTGGGCTTCTGCTTATTGATCAGTGCTAATGTCTCAATGATCTCTTCATGATGCCTCTTTCTCTCTCTTGCTCTCTCTGTTCTGCTCGCTTACTCTCTCTCTCTGTCTCTCTCTTTCTATTTCTCTCTCTCTTTCGCTCTCCCTCCAGTGGGGATATTACAGCACAGCTGCCTCCTTCATGTTACAGTCTGAGTTACAGCTGCTCATTAATTAGCCTCCATGCTAATGAAGAGGGAGCGTCTGGCTGTGGCTCACTACGCAGGCCCTTGCTGCTATTGCATGGCCTTTGCTGGGAGGGAATTAGGATGCATGGACTTTGCCTCTGTACACACTATTCTTGCTCCATGCAGGACTTCAGTATTTAGCACCTGGGTTTTTAAGAGAATATAAGCTTTTATTAGTCCCACATGTGGGACATTTCCATTGTTACAGCAGAAAGTGGACAGTACAAATGAAATAGCAGCAAAAAAGCTATACAGCTATACAACACAATGGTAAAGAGCAGGGGTATTCAATTAAAAGTCACCGAGGTCCAGTTATTAAATTGGTTTCCACAAAATGTATTTTTCATTTCCAATGCAGGAAATGAACTGAGTGCACAACTAACTATTTTTCCATAAATAAAAGTCCCAGGCAAATGAATAAAATAGTTACAAAATGCATTTCATACAAAACCCGTTGTTAAACTATAGTTTTTTTCCTCGGGTTGGAGCCGACCCACAGAACACTAATACAGGTGATAAAAACTAAAAGCCATTTGGGAGCCGAAAGAACCAGCTTTTCTTTGGAAGCTGAGCCAGAGGAGACAACTCTCTTTCCAAACTTCCCATCACTAGTAAACTGACGAGTGAAGCTGTTGTCGTATTAACGGGAGTAGCAGTGCCCGCTGTCAACAGCCACGAGCGTCCAAAATAACGCTTAATGAAAATTATTTCTCATGAATTTACAAGACTGGTCACAGGTCCGGACAGAACCATCACTCCATCCGGACCGAAGTCCGCCATTTGGTAATGCCTGGTATAGAGTAAGATTATACAATACAAAAAATACCCTGTTATAAATATAGATGTCTAGCATATATATGTATGTATATGTGTTTGTAGGATACTATCCATCCACCAATTTATCCCGCACTCTGGGTAGGGGGAGGACTGAAGCCTATCCCAGTTACTACTGGCGAAGGCAGGGTACAACCTGGACAGTCGCCAGCACGTTGCAGGGCCATATACTCACACACATTCTCACCTAGGGGCAATTTAGTGTGCTTAATTAACCTATTCCCAATCACGCATGTTTTTGGTGGTGGGAGGAAACCAGAGCTCCCAGAGGAAACTCACGTGGTCACGGGGAGAACACACACTCTACACAGAAAGACCCTGCGCCCGACCCGGGAGTCGATCCCAGGACCTTCTTGCTGTGAGGCAACAGCGCTAACCCCTGAACCACCATGCCGCCCTGTAGGGTACTGTCCTAGTGTCTCAAATCGAACTAAAATGTTTGATATTACATTTTTTAACTTGAAAAAATCATCATTCAAGCTTGTAGCTACCATAAACTAAATAAATTGGCTCTGATCAGTAATGTATGGGTTCTTGGTATAAACAAATACCTGATCCCGAATTGCTCAGTACTGAATACTGATATAATTATTGGGACTAACTCTGTCAAACCTAACTACTCAATCTGAATCATTCTACTTATTAAAGACTTGGATAATAGCACAGTGCACATAGAGAAATATAATCTTGTTGGCTCTGTGATTATAAAGTCAGTTTGAAGCACAGCATGAAACCATAATCGCTGAAAATTTTACTAAATGAACATCTGCTGAAACTACCAAGATGCCCTTCTTAACACATAGCCATTTTTCTGACTGACATTCAAGAAGTTTTAAGCTAGGTTTCTGCTCAATATTGCATTGAGCCAAGAACCTTAGAGGGTCCTCGGAACAAACAACCTAATAGAGGGAATAAAATCCAACAGTTAGCAGTGAAGAAGAAAGACATTTTTTGTTATCTTTTTTGCTTTTTTGGTTATTTTTCCTTTTTCACTCTTTGGCTCCACATATCCTGACCTGATGTTAGCTGCCATGTTGGAGTCAAGGCATATATCATATATCAGGTGAGCATTAAGCTATGTAGTGGAAGCACTGCTGTCTTCAGTTAAGCTCCATCTTCTGCTGCAGACTTCTCTCAGTAACATGTGTCAGTGCATGCACTTATTTTTTGGTATCAGTGTTCTCTAGTGCAGATACTGATCTTGTAATGAAATGCCAGGATTTAACATGTTATGTATGAAATTTGTTTGGCCTGCAGAAACCGTGACATTTTGACTTTTGGGTTTTGATTAATTAAATTATTTTAAGTAAATTAACTCTCAAATACCTTTTAGAATTTTGGGGATATCTCAATCAAAAGAAAATGTAACATTTGAAATTTGAAATTGTTGGAATCGCTTGCAATGTGAATGTTAAATATAAGTAAGATTGATGAAGCTGAACTGTGCTGAAATCTTTCTACCATTCTATGAAATATGAGGCATATTGCTTGATGATGCAGTGACACACACACAGATCCACATATACACACATACACACACACACGCACAGTTGCCACTATTCTTTCTACATACATGCAGTTTATTTTACTAGTAAAAGTGTAAATAATTATTAGCAAGGCATAAATGTGGTAACAGTTGCTTTACATGTGCCTTGAAAGAAAAAAAAACATAAAAATCAAGCTATTAGAAACTAAAGACAATGCAGAATTTATAATGTAATGAATAATTTTATTATTATACAGTATACATTATATAATGTAATTAGAATTCAATATTATATAGATTATACTTAAACAATTCAATAATTAAAATTTTAAAATAATGAAATATTTAATCAGTGCTGCAGCCATTGGTTTAGCTCAGCTTTAAGTGCAGTAATAAGAGGTCAAACAGCAAAGGGGTCTGAAAAGTTTTTGACTTCGTGCGGAAATATCCAGTGACCCAATAAACATGATTGCAAGGCTTCGAAGAATTATTTCCTCACTTTATTTTCACACATCTTTAAATCTGCATGAGTGGCCTGGAAAACAGAAGAAAGTATTCTCTCTCAGTCTCTGTCTGTTATTCTCTCTCTCTCTCTCTCTCTCTCTCTCTCTCTCTCT
>JBBKCR010000122.1:19951049-19981447 GCA_037577295.1 Ladigesia roloffi | reverse complement strand
ATTGTTACTATTATTATTATTATTATTATTATTATTATTATTATTATTACTATTATTGTTATTACTATTATTGTTATTATTATTATTATAATTAGCTCAGCTCTCTCACACTGAAAGCCTTGCATGTTTGCAAGTGCAAAATCAACAGAGTGTGGAAACATCTTTCTAATTTTATTTGTCTTCCTGAAAAGGTAATATTTTCTTACATGTGTTTCCTGTGATTTAATTAATCTGGGATGATTTTTAATTTGGACTATCATCCGCATAATTACAGGCCTAATTAATTGTTCCTCAATGAGACCGAATCCAGAATGTGTTTGCGAGTGGAAAAGCCTCTTCAGAAAAGTGTCATTAGTTTCCACGCCCACTCTCGAGCCCTCCAACTTACACTTCAGATTAATCACCCTCAGCACCACAAAGGTAATGAAATATTCCACAGCTTCGATAAGATTTCTGCACACCCACCAAGTCTATTTCCACCCACCCCCTCATCCAACCAGCACCCCACCACCCCCCAAAAATAGGAGTGATGAGGCAGTGTCACTGTGTGAAATTGTTTAATATGTGTGGAATAACTGAATAATTCACATTGCTTAAAAATCCTCCAAAACAATACGTTTTCCTCCTTCAACCGGAAACACAATACAACACATTTGCTCAGCCATCTGCAGTGAACCATATTTAACCTCACGTCTATTGTTTTCCACAACATTTACCAGAGACCATAAAGAAGTTCTTTTCACGTCGTCTCAGGTGTGGTGGGACCCCTCGGCAGGTATTCTGCTGTCATAAATATTAAAAAAAGCGTTTGCTAACACTTAGAGTCAAATCTGTCTGAACTGTAATAACTGGTGAAATTATCATTATGATAATTACATAGTCTGATTTTTTCATTCTGGTTAGCGGTGATTATTTTTTTTCATTTACATATGTGTCTTTCTTTCCTGGGAATATTTTTAATATTACAAATGCAATATAGTGAGTTCCATTTAAAATTCCTTTTGCCTTATCTGTGTGGTTGAGTTCCGTCAGGGTGTTTGTTCACGTCCAGATCATGTTGTGCTGTGTGTTTTACCGAGTACTGTGGGTCAGACCACACTAGCAAGCGGACACACAACGCTAATTCTGCTCCAACACTGACCTCTAGTGTCCAGCACCTTCTGTCCACATTCTTGAAGAGAAAAGATTTTTTATCATGTTCGGTAACACACACACTCACAGACACACACACACCTAGAACTCCTCCAACTGTCATGTTCAAGCCTCCACTCCTTCACTAATGATGTTACAATTGCCCACTTGCCATACTGGCACTGAAGAATTCCTGTAATTGGAATTTCAAGAGTTTGGCCCTCTTATAATCAAGTCTCGGAGGAATACGGAGCTGAGTGAAGCCTGTAGACTAACACAGTGCAAGAGAATAACTGGTTCTGGGCTGCTTTTTGGGGCAGCGGCCTTCCTGTTTTCCATGGGTTTTATTTTAATAACTGACCTGTGGATCCAGCAGTCTTCTTGCAGTATCACCTTTGGTGCTCGGACCCCTACTGTTTTTCGAATTCTAGGCCTACACTTATGTTAATATTTATTCATGTCTTTAAGTCCTCTACAATCATAAATATTGTATTGCTGTCTCCATTTTGACCTGCCGAATCCCTCTGTGTGTTTCGGCAGCAGTTAGCTCATTCTTTTGCTCTCCTCATCATCCTCACCATCAGCACCTTTCCCTTTCCCTCTGCTCCAGATCTGTGAAATATGGTAAAAACGGCCAGGCTGCACTGTGCAGTCTGTAATAGGCGTAATAGGGTCAAGGCAGCGCATTTAATAAACAATTACCCATTAATAATGAATGAATCCACCTCTAAAGGGCCTGGTGGCGGCCCGCCGTCGGATGAATAATGCACAGAGCCGTGGTCAAACGGGCCCACGCAGCGCCAATTATCTCTGTGTGGTAACGAGCCAACCAAACCTGACACCCTGGACCATGCACACACACACAAACTCGTTTTGGTACAGTGTAAGGACATTGTGCTAAACACACACTCATGTGTAAAGGCTCAGCACACCTGGTCAAGTGACATGTTGTGTTGAGGTTCACAGGGAAAATAAGTACACATCATCTACAGAGAACACACTTCTGCACATTTTAGTTAACAGTTTCTGTTCGTTTGCTGAATATAGTATAATAAATATAATAAAATGACCTCTGTGAAGTTTTATGGGGTTTTTTTTCAGTAGGGTATATTAATGTTAGCAATTTATGGACATTTTGCGCTAGGTTTAGCAGAGACAATTTTTATAGTTTGTTTTTTGTAGTGGATGTCTCAAAAGTGTGTGAATCTGAATATGAAGCAACGTTTGTGTAAGAAGAATTTTCTTAACCTAAACTTAATCTTAACCCTACCCTTAGTAACTCAATTATCAATTATTTTGAACAGTTTTTAAAACGGACACATGTAGAATATGTAAAATGACAGAAAAAGGATCATGTTTTTGTCTACAAAATCAGCCAAATTTTTGTCCTCAGAATGTACGAAAAACGAACTCTTATACACACTTGCACATACTAACAGGTACTCCCAGAACAGCGCAGAAGGACCACAGTCCCAGGCCGTCGCACATTTGTGCGCACACACTCACACACGCACACACACTCGGATTAAACTTTCATTCGGCTTATTTTATTTGCCTGATTTCCCCTCAGCGCTTGGCTCCGTTATAGCAGCCCGTGGCTCCAGACCTGTCGCTCTCATTTTGAATTACAAATCAATCACAGGTCCCGTCCGCCGCTCTGCCAAGGTCACTCAGATTAGCAGAGGTTACAGCTAGAGAGTGGCGGCCGGAGCGGCGGATTAGCATAGTCCCGCGCAGGGGCCTGAATTAAACAGAGACAGAGGCCTCAGCACTGTTCTCCATTTGAATACAGAGGCACAGATAGGCAGGGCTGAGGGATCAAACAGTGAAACGGTGAAGCGGTGCAGTTAAACGGGCCCAGGCCCCAGCGGAATGGTTCTGCTCCATAAGGCCCCCACAGGCCCCCTCTTACCACTTTTAACGAGATAAGCACCTCGCCCTTTTCACACAGCCCTCACTATAGATATTAGACAAAGGAACGGCATAGAAAAGTGGATCTTTATTGTGCTTTGCTGGTGCACTCATAAAGGTTTCTATACGCTTCTTGGATTTTGCTTCTACTGGTACAGAACCTTTAGAATTATGTTGAGAACTTAACAATCAAAAGTGATTGCCTCTACTGAAGAACCTTTGAAGAACCCTCTTTATTTAAGGGTGTACCTGTATGGTATTCTATTGAAAATGCATTTAAATATTGACAAATACAAAGTATTGCAGTAATAAAATTAATTATTTTAAAATAGACTTTTTGACCATTTAATTTGTTGACCTTTTAGTGTTATTTCTTTGTTTACTTATTAATGTTTGAACATTACTTTAGTTTGGATATCTCCAATTACATCAAAATAAATTTGAAAGTAATATAGATCATATCAAGATATTTAGTAGATCCCAGTGACTAATAAAAACCCAGAATATACTCAAATGACCCTGCTATTCGTTACAGCCATATTTTTGTCTGTTATAACAAATAGCTTCATCATTTGAGTAAAACGATAAGGGTAAAACATCAGGCAATGTTTTTGTACATGAAGAAAATCAGGTTTCAGATGTCATGCTTCAGATGTCCTCAAATGCACTATTTGTTGTAGCTACCCCATAATTATTTTGCATTTTGGGCTTATTAAAACATTTCCAGACTTAAATGTTACATGCTTGCCCTATGTTGAAGCTAAAATAGCGAATATGTATTCTTGCAGAGCACTGTGTATGGGAGCTGGTGAGTTTCTGATTCTAAAGTGTTTCTGATTCGACACTGGTTAGATGTATAAAAAGCGAATGTCACTAAGCCTGTGTCCAATCATTACAACCATTCAAATATATGTATAGCTATAAATTAATATGCACTCATGCATATGCACGGCTGAGCTGGAGCCGCGAGTGTCCTCTGCCTGTGATTTCATTTTCAGGATGAAGGTTTTGCTGAAGATCACTTCTGAATTAGCATTAAAGAAACCTCCCGGCTAGATGACAGCATACCGCTTCCCCCATACCCCACCACTGGGTGTATGTGTGTGTGTGTGTGGAGCGCTGTGGATTCACTTTGTCCTAATAACACACTCTTCTCTCCTCAGCCACATTTGTCCTCTCACATCCTGTCCCGCTCTACGCTCGGGGTGATTTAAAACACACTCCGCTCTGCCCGGGCTTTATTGTGGGCCGAGACACCTTTCGCAATCCCCCACCCCGCCCCCCTCCATCTCCCCATCTGTAGCACATCTGGAAGTGTGCACTCCAATAATTGGAAGTCAATTTGTTTGAAGTTATGTTTTTGGCATCTGGTTCGATTCAATCGAACTGTCTGGAAATCGCATCGAGGGCTTTTATAGTTCTGGGCCCAGCTGGAGGGTTTTCATCTCTTTGTATTCCGTTGTTAATACGCCGTTCTCCACCCGCTGATGTGGGCGTCGGAGAAGTGCATCTGGGGTGCGGCCCCCATAAACACAGAATAGGCCTAGAGTCCCAAAGGAGGCTGGGATGCCTGGGCACGGTTTGGCCAGGTAACAGACATGACCCGGGGTCATGACACACACACACTCCTGAATACAGCGGTTCCAACATTGGGCCTTCAGAGCAAGAACCACAGAAATAACATACTTGGTCCCTTAAAGAAGATTTTAAAAGTTGCTTGTTTAACAATCGCAGTTTAAATTCAATTTTAAAAAGTGGCCTTTTTGGAAGCTTTATTGTGAAGAGTGCAGAAGGTTACATCCGTACTAACGCTCTTGAAATGGAACTAAGGTGGTTTGGTTTGTGTGCTGAATTTTGGAGCACTTGCTACTAAATTGGAGAGTGCAGATAAAGTTCATGTGTATGTGTGTGTGCGTGTATGTGTGTCTGTGTGTGTGCAGTAACATAACTAATGGTGCTGCCCCCTAAAATCTTTACTGGACCCCTCATATGGATGCTGCCACTATCACACCCAAGCCTCGCTTTTTTTTTCCATCATTCATATTTTAAAATGCATAATAACCTTTTTCAATCTGATTCTTCACAACCTGCAACATGGTCTATTCACTTTTCACAACATAAAAATTGTAAAACATGAACATAAAAACTTGTTTGAGACATAACAATGGGCTATGACATGAAAATATGTCTGTATATGTTTGTATGTTTGCAAACTTTAACAACTACTTCACAAAATAACATCTAGTTTCTGCTTGGTACCAGCACAGTCTTCACTTTTTTTCTTTTTTTTACAAACAAGCTAATCTTTACCTTGTGATCCAGAATACTCTGAATAAAATCTTGCCACATTTGCCTGCATCCAATGAAATAAATTCACTTTATACAAAATAGAAGTTTATATACAACAGCAAGTCACTATGAAAATGAATAAAAAGTGAACTGGAAATAAATCCTAGCATAGAATAACCTGTGCAAGACATAACTGAAGCCAGTTTCAACCAGATTAATGCTACAGAGGGATTCAATTGTGATGAGACTTCTTTGCTGCAGCATCTTGTGTTTGTATTTAGCTTTTTAGTGGATACCTGGTAAAAAAAAAAAAAAAAAAAAGAATGTAATTTGACAAAGTGAGGACAACTGGCTGGTCATCACAGTAATAAAATCTTCTTTAATCTCTCAAAATAAACTTGTATATTTAAATACAATTTTTTGTACTGGGAGCTTTGTGAAAATTTACATCTAGTAATTTACATGAGGCATGTATTTGCATAATTAAAAAAGAGCAGAATCCTAGCTGTTGGAAGATGTTAGAATGAAAATGTTAATTTCTTTGTCATGACACACTCCAGAGAGAAGACTTTTCAGAACAGATTGATGAAATTGCATTGTTCTGTTTTTTAATCAGGATAAAATTGCACTCTCATTACAAAACATTTTTTCAGTATATTTTATTCACTGAAGACAGTACATTTTGCAAAAATGAGATTTAAATGGATATCTACGGATGAACACATTGAAACAAATATATTTCTAGTGAGTTTGAGACTTTAAGATGTTTGAGATTGTTGATTGGACCAAAATCCCCATTTCTGCTTAAAGGTTCTTCTGGTAAGATTTGCTCTCGACTCCTGGGGTTAAGTTTAGGGTTTGGTTGAACAGCAGGAGGTCATGAAAAGGTTCCATCAAGACAAGAATATGAACTTGTGCATATCATTGTGTGCAAACCAGGGTACTAATCACATATAAATTGAAGTCGCTGTTTGTTTGTTAACTACACATAGACGCAGTTTGTTGAGGAAGCTGGGATCATTTCATTCATGCTGTCTTCTGGCTTGTTTCCCCAAAACTGAATAAAGACATAAATTTAGGGTGTAAACGCTCCATTCTCTACTCTCTTGCTGTTTTGAGGGGTGATGTGGCTGTGACCAATGTGAATGAGAAACAAAGTACTGCTGCTGAATACTGAGAAGTGTGTGTTGGCTCATGCCAGCTATAACGATCAGAATCGAGGGGATTATAGAGAAGCAAGTGTGGTGGGCTGTATGGAGACAGTGTGTTATCTCCATCTACTGGTAAAGCAGGGGAGTGAATGGAGAGAGAACAGAGCAGTGGCAAGACCGGGCAACGCACAACATGTGCACACACCAGTAGGAATCCCCATAAAATACTGAGGTTTTCTTATAAAACTGCATGTTAGGCACTTGTTGGCTTAGTAGAGTAAGTTAATTAGTTAAATAGATTGATACTGTCATAATTAGTCTCACATCTTATAACCTGTTAAGAAAAGAAATACATTCTTAGCTTTAAAATAAAGAGGCTTTGTTTCAAGTCATTTTATCGACCCATTCTTTATGTAACAAATGTTACAAAAAATATTGGATATGGATTAAAAATTAAGGTTTGACCATTTTTCTCGTTCATTAGGAGCCTGAATGAATGATCCTAAATATATAAATTCAGGTTATAATTAATTCTATTAATGATTAATGTGTGTTTGGCACATGTGGTGTCTGCCTTCAGTGTCTATAACAAAAGTGAGAATGTCCAAACCATTTCCTGACACGGTCTTCAGTCAGGCATGTCCACCTCTAGCCATACGAGAGATTAATTAATGAATTTCTGTTTCCTAAATAATGTTCAGCTCTCTTTTGTGGACTGCCTCCAAAAATAGCAAAGAGTTTTGACCTTTTAACCTGTTCATGAAGTACCCCCTCCACTGCCCCAGCAGTGACTGCACCTCTACAGTATCTGTTCTGCATCTTTGTAAGTTACTTTTATTCCATGTATTCTTTTTTATAAGCTTTTCCATTCCAGGACAAGTGGGTCAATAGAAATTAAAACCTAGTAACGTTAAATCACATTTTTCTCTTCTGCTGACACAGAATTCACAGTAATTTGGAATAACGTGTGGAATTTCATAGCACGGGATTGTTTCCCCATCAACTGTTCTCTGTATTGTCAGACACTTACATAAGCTGGCAATAAAGTCCAGCTGTTACATTATGCAAAGTTAGCTAAAGCCAGTTGGCAATAGAAGGCCAAATCACATCTTCATGTGACTTCCGGGGGGTGCACATGAAGTCTGTCTTTAAAATATTTAGTACAGAAATGTACATGTTTCTTTATGGAGGGTGGATTTTGCTGTATTATGCGATGGTTTTTAAGACAATATTTAAGTTCTAGAATTCCTTTTAATCTATACATGACTCCTGTTTCAAAATCTACAACCAAAAAAAAGATACAAAAACAAAGATATAATGAATTTGTACATTTTAAGTGCATGGCAGAAAAGTGAGTGAGTACATTAGTATGGCTTTGACATTCTATGTGTCAGAGGTCCAGATTGTGAATTAATAGAATGTTGTGAATTTCACTACATCTGCAGTATCTTTAGCTACAGTGTGTAGGACCCACAGCAGGGTCGGCACAGCTAGAAGTGCACATTGTGAACAAAACAGCACAGCAATCTGAACACACCTTCACAGCAATTACTATAAAAATTATGTTAGTCATTTTAGGTGAGTTAGGTGTCTTATTCTATAGTTTATAGCTTTACATCATGCCTGGGATGTTAACATGCGGGAATACACCTAGTACAAGATAGTTACTGTTATTTCATAGATGGACTTACTGCAAGTTTAATCATTTTAGAACAATACTGTATATTCACAGCTACAAATGAGTTTCCAGTAATGAACACACCACTGTGTGTTGTGCAGTAACAAATGTGGACCATCTGAAGAGCCATAAGGACCAGCGTCACAGAGAGATTAATGATTTCAAATACTTTTGCATATTATTTAAAAAATAGCATGATACAGCATCTCTGTATCAATTTGAGTATTCTAGAACCATACATGAAGGACTTTAAAAAGTTTTCACAAAATGACTCTTGTCTATTTAAAGGTTATTAAGGGGACCAGATAAGTGGCATTTTAAATAGAACCTGTTTCGGTTATTTTAGAATCAGTTTTGGAGATTTTACAACTCTCATTTACTAATTTAAATATGTAAACTGGTAAAAATGTTTGTAGTCCAAATTAAAAAAGGAATATTTTTATATATATTTATGTTATATTTGTTCTTATCTACTCCTTTGAAGTTAATTTACGACGAGAGCTTCTCATCAGCTTCTGGCTGTTGTTCTAAACACTGAATTATTTTTCTTCTGGAGGCCAATTGAGCTGACATATATCAAAGCGTCTGTATTTGCAGATGAAAAAGACTTCTGGAAGTGGCGGAGAAATGGGAAAAGTTGGATTGCACTCATGAAAATGAATTTCATACGGCGTTTCAGAGCCTCTCTGTGTTTTCCTTTTAATGAAAATCCATATTTACTTTCTGTAATTGCGTCGGCCAATTACTAGTAAACATCACTCGGCACTTTGTAGTCAGAGTATCTGCATTTGATAATGATATGGTGGTTCAATTTTATTTTCTGACTATAGAGGAGGCACGCACTGAAGCTTTCGATTTCATTATGGGGAAACATATAAGCTAATAACATTCTAAAACATTAATTTAGCCAAGCTTTGATGAGGAACACAGGATATCCACTGAAATGCTCTGGCATGTTTTTTTCCCCCCGCTACCAGTGTTTGTTGTATTATTAATGCATTATTTCATTTTTGAGTTTGCTTTAAAAATCTCAGCTAATGAAATGTTTCTTCAAAAGACTCCCTATCGTACCACACTAAAACAAGCCCAAATTAAACTTTAAATAAACTTGACTAAAAAGAGATTCGGAGCAGCATTGGGGGAAAGTATGATAAGTATTTATGATGGTTTATGTTTAATATTTAGCAGCAGGCATGTGCTTTTAGGAGGGCGGGGGTATGCGGGGTGGGGTCTGTGTGGGAATTTGGCCTGACAACCTGCTCATCAGACCCCTGATACTAACAGGCAGCTGTGTTTCAGCAGCTGTCTGCTGGGACTGCGTGTAATTATGGGTATTTTCGTTGTCATTAGTGGCTTGCGGCAGGGGTCGTCCTCATCAGTGGTCAATCAGGATGTCACTCAAAGCCAAAACCTCTCAACGGGCTGTTCTTCAGACAGGCCAAGACCTCATCAGTCCTACAGAACTGTAGAAGGACTCTAAAACATAATCAGTGATGTATGAATGTGTGGGTGTGTGTGTGTGTGTATACCACAGGTCTGGAAACCTCCTCAATATTGTAAAAATGAACTTTTTGAATGGTTACTGCTTCTGATGGTATTCAGATAGTAAACAGAGTAAATGTGTAACAGTTAAAGTAGTGTCAGGTCATAATTTGCATGTTGGATATTAAAATACACATAGAGAGTATCAGACACAATGCAAAAATCAGTTATACCTGCTAATTCTCACTTTTGTTGGAATATGTACCTGTTGTTGAACCCTGGCTGTGATAAGCAGATCAGGGCATTAACAGGTTATTTAAAAAAAGGTTTTAGATGCACATAGAAAGCTGTAAAATATCAGGAGTTCCACAGTTTTTAAAGCAACATTCAAAATGCCTGACACTGAGATCTTTAATGTTGATAAATTAACATAAACAAGAATGTAAATAGATCACGATATATCATTTACCAATTCAGAAACCAATTCAATTTAATACATGGTATAAATCTTTTCATTTAAATGCAGTTAAATACCTCTTGGTGTATCCCAGGATAAATATTGACAATAATAACGTACTGTTATTGTATATAAAACTTCATATTGTAAGTGATTCCAGACCTGAATATTAGTCATCAGAAAAAATATATATATATTTTAATATTAAATGTGCAAAGTATGTATTAGATATTACTTCTGATGGCTACATATTGTGAAATGAAGGGCATTATGTCATCACTGTCAGAGTAAAACATGCATCCGAAGATGTTAAAACTTTCTAACTTTTAACTGATTTTCATGTCAAGTCCATATCATTAAAATAGTAACAGTGTAAACAGCAGCATCTGTTTTAGAGTTCTCTTTCATTTAAAAATGAAATACCTGGTTTAGTACAACAGTGACTGTAAATGTGTATATAAAGTGACTATTTTTCATACATGGACACACCACAGCACAGAGGGAAGAAAGAGGAATTCTTTCTCTGTATTTAACTCATTCACAAAGTTAAGCAGCAGGCAGCCAGGAACACAGGGCCCGGGGTGCAGTGTGTGGGGATGTAACCTTTCGCAAGGGTACCACAGTGGTGCCACCAGCAGTCTTGGGATTCAAATCCAATTCTTTCAGATCGCAGGTGCAACTCTCTAACCACTACACCACCAGCTGCCCACAGGTAAATTATTATCTTAGAAATAAAGAGTTATATTCAGTTACTTCGCTGCAGCATTTCACTGCAGTACTATTCATAATCAGAAGCTCCTGAAGGCCTGACTAACTGAGTCAGGTGTATTCAGTAAAGAGTAAATAATTGCAAAACTGTAAGAAGCTGTAATCAATTAATATCTTGACGAGTTCTGGAAAAAAACTTGGTAAATCTACAGTTCTATAAACAGATCGTGACAGATGTTGGAAACTTGATATAATTGGAGCCTGATTTGTGTTTTCTTTATTTTAGTCCACTTATATACTCTCTGTAATTTAGTTTTAATAAAATAATACAAATAAAACATTTCAATTGAACAAATTAACCTTTAGAATAAGGAAGTAAAATCAGTCCTGATTTATCAAAAAGGGGTTTATTGTATTTCCCCCACCCCAAACATTATAAAAAACAAAACATGTTAGGTTGTTTAGAAATTTGTTTGGAACAATACATGGATTAAAACATACGTATAAATACATAAATGCATATCTTCCTTTAAAAATATTTTATGGACTAAAAAAAAACATAAAAAGGCAGGTTAGGCTTTTTTGGCTTGTAGTCACTCTTGTATTTCTTCCTCTTCTCAGTGGTTAGAAATCTAACCACCAGTTTTTGGGTAAGGCACAAGGTGGAAACAGCTTGCTTCTTCTCCTTTTCTTCTTCATTTGTCCTCTTTCACTGGTCAAGATGTACAATGCCATTGTGTTACATTTCAGAAATATACAGTTTTTACAACTCCAGTGGATGCGATTGACCAGTGCTATAAGTTTGACCACGGACAAGGGCGCCACCAGAAATCTTTGGCCCCATAAAAGATGATAATTTTGGGCAACATTATTATTAAAATAATATTACTAGCCCCTAACAGGGCCCCATGTCAGTGCTGGGCCCCTAGAATCGTTCTAACCTTTCCCCCCTGGCGGCGCCCCTGACCATGGATATACAATAAAGGCCATCTGTCAGAAACAGTTGGCTGGACAGCAGTTAAGTATCAGGACTTCAGTCAGTCTCCCTTTTTCTTTTGATGTATCTGACTCAACATTGGCGCAATACATGGAAAAGTATATCTTCTTATCACTATAGGCCACATCAGTCTAGTGCCGAGTCTGGATATCTACTGTCCTGAAGAGTGTAGTTCCAAACCAAAGCCAGCAGACCAGCAAGCAGCTGCACCGAACCTCAAGCATATCCTAGTTATAGTATATCTTTTAAACACCAGTAAATACAGTTTGCAGCACTCAAATGTGGCTTTTACATTACGTCTAGTACCTAATAAGTATATCTATATATTTTCTCTAACCCCAGAAGTGTATTGCAATAAACATTTATCCACTAAATGAACTTGACTGAATTGTTTATCATTTCTATGGTAATAAAAAATATATTATATCCGCATAGCAGTTTTACTTGAAAAAGCCTGCAGCCCTTAGTGCATATGTGATGTGGATCTTTCATAATAAATAAAACCAGTACAGATGATACAAAATTCTTGTTGCATTAATGTATGTCAAAGTTAAAAACATATTTTACCATTGCTGTTTTAAAAATAGATGATTTTGTTAAAAATACTATAGGACCCAATATTGCTGTTTCTCAGTCACCATTCTAAATAACTATAATTTAATAATATACATGAATACACATTAAAGTTACTAAAATGAGGCTGCGGAGTTAATTTGGGGATTTAGATTGTACTTTCATAATGTTGCTTTCTCTAATAAGGAGATGGAAACATATTTATGCAGCTGCAGATGTTCTTATCCGGAGTTACATTAATTTAAAAGTAGGCCAATGTAACATTAGGAAACTTGCCCAAAGGTTTGGTGTAATGTGGTGTTACTGGGGTTATCAACATTTGCCATTTCTTACTTTTACTGTATAAAAAATGTGTCAAATCATGAATCTCGTGATTCATTATACCACTTCAGAAATGTTACAGTAGCCAGATATTATTTATGTGGAAAAGATATACACGCTTAAATCAAGCACACTTTTAGGAGCACCTGTTGGAACCTTACTCTCCAAGACAATAGATACCCAGGGCTGGATTTGGGCACCCTGTAGTCCATAGCAAAAAACGGGAGTTCAGTTACACACCCAAGTATGCAAGGGCCCGTGCTTTGTTCCCTCTTCCGGACGGTGCAGTGGAGCGTCCGGACTGCAGTAGTCAAGCTCTGTCAGAGCTAGGATGTTGGCTGGTTAGAGGTCATCACCGTCGTCCGTGCTGAAGCTGCTCCTGCGGCTGCTCCCTTTCGAGGCATCTGGGGAGGTGGCGGAAAGCAAGGGGTCAGCACCGAAGGGCGAGAGTGCCTCCTCCATCAGGATCTCATCCAGCCGTTGCTCTTCTTTGAGAGTGGCACTGAAGAAGTCTGTGAAGTGTGAGAGCGGGTCCGAGAAAGTGGTGGAGACGTCGGTCTGCTCATTGGCTCCTACTCCGCCGCCCCCTGCTGCTGAGATAACTGCAGGCAGGGAGTTTCTCTGAAGGTACTCGGGCACAGTAAGCTCCTCTTGAGGATACAGACCAGGCTGAGAGGCCTGGGGGGCCTGTGGTCCCGGAACAGGCTGAGCAACCTGCTGCTGCTGCTGTTGCTGCTGCTGCTTGAGGAGGTGAGAGGAAAGCTCCACAGCCCCCAGAGTGCTGGGCAGACCATGAGCACGAGCCTGGATCTCCAGCTCCTGTTGAAAGAACACACAGCCACACATGTAAATCTCGGACTTTAAAAGACTGCATTCAGTTCATTTACAGTTCTATACAGTAATGGTACATCATTACGTTTTGTACAAGCATGATTTCAATAGATCTGTTCATCATGAAATGTTCAGTGTAAAGAGAGATGATGCACAAAAATGGTTACAAAGTTTTATATGAAACCAACAATGCCCCCCCTGCCCCCAAACATTATTTTACTTCACAAGCTAAGGTGCCCTAATTTGGTTAATGGGTATTCATTTCTCTCTCACTCTCTCTCTCTCTCTCTCTCTCTCTCCATTTTCAAACAAATATGTAACTTTTAGCCTAATAATTTAGTTAAACCTATCTTGCTACTTACTTCACCTGACACTCAATAATACAGCAACAGATCCAGATAATGATTGATTTCTACTAGTAGTTAGCTGTTGAGTTATTACCTAATAGATAATAAGCAATCGATTACCTAATTAATAATAATAACTGATAATAGCTGATTGATAACCACTCGTTTTTGCTATTATTAATTATTACTGAGTGGTTGTTAAAACTTATATTGTTTAACTTATTAACACTATAAACTAATTAATAATTTACTTACGCAGAAACCGACCCACCCCTGACTAAAATATTCCTGAAGTTGCAGTGATGAACAAGACTGTACATTTTAGGGTTAAATGTATGTGTGTGTCTGAAGGTGTTGTGTGTGTGTGTGTGTGCGCATGTGTGTGTGTGCGTGTGTGTGTGTGTGTGTGTGTGTGTGAGAGACACTTTTTTATATATTCATACATAAATAAGGGTCCATTACTGTAAATTATGGGCTAGTTTCTTTAATCAAGCTCTAATTAGCTCAGCCATTTTCATTTGTAAAATTCACTGTACTGTACAGCTGATTGCCTGACAGGACTGCCTGTGTTCTGGCACACAGTGGAGGATCACTAGCTGCTGGATAGGGAGACCGTGGGTAATTACTTTGGAGGCTAATTGCGATGTCTCAGTGTGTGAGGACTCCTGTAATGTCTCTGCCGCCTGCTCTGTGAGTATGTCAATACTGCAGGAATGTAATGCATAATTTTAGATGAGGAGGGACTCTTCTGTATTATTAGACCTCATAATCTAATTCCAGGCCCATTCCTCTCCTGACAGAGCTGTAGCTTCGCTGTTTATTAATCAGGTAATTACCTGAGCCCGCTCAGCTTCAAAGCAGGAGGGGCTTTAACCGCAGTTAAAAACATCAGTACCACAGGCTGGTCGGCTCTCAGACAGCAGGGGAGGAGGGTCATGGGGAGAGTTGGGCGAGGGCCAGGCTGTTCTTCTGACTGTGTTTTTCCTTGATCTAAACATGTTTCTTTTCTGTCTGGACCAAACGTTACTGAGCTAAACGTCATTGGTTAACGGGCAGTCTGCAGTCCCCTTAGCACTTTTTTGTGTCTTATTGCCAATGATCTCATCTGAAAGCTTCATAATGTCCTTAAAATTATAAAATGTAATAAAACACCTGGTTAAAGCATTAAATGACTTTGAAGCGTCATTGGCTATATTTTCCTTTCAGTGGAAAAAACTGTAGTTCAGGACCAGGAGTTGCTGTAAATTGCTGTAAATATCCAATAAATTTTGTAGAGTTTTATAGCCTCTCCTGATATAGTTCATGTATGTGCTTTGTCCAGTTATTTCATTGCCTTATAACTTGGGATTAAGAAAGTTTCTATTTGTGTATATGTGTGTTTCAACATATATTCTCTCTCTCTCTCATTCTCACTCTCACTCTCTCTACCTGGATTCTGAGCAGTAGTCTCCTGTTGGCCTGCTCCAGCTTCTTCTGTCGGGTCTCCAGTTCACGGGCATGCTGCTGCTCCTTCTGTAGCCACTTAATGTACTCCACCGAGGCCTTGAGGATGGTCCCTTTGTTCCAGCGCATATCACTGCCAGAGAAGGGAAAAGATAACCTTTTTCACACAAGCTCTGCGTCAGCAAAACCTTCACACACTCAGGAAAAATGCCCTTACAAAGAGCCCCCTTTTTTATAGGAATAAGAAATGGTGATTTACATGGCCAATTATTCATTCTCGGACATTACATTGCCTTTTGAATGGGAATTTTAATAGAATAGTTAAGTGTGTCTGCAGAAAGTCCATTCCGGGGCCCTTGTATGGTAAAATTAATCCTTGAGTAAAAATAGGTGTCGGACGGTGTAAGGGGGAAAAAATTAACTTTGGAAGCTGAACTGTGGCCATTCCCGATTCCATTACTTTTTTAAAAGGGAGGAAGTGTGGTAAAATTGTCTCTTTCTTCGGAGTAAGACATTGGTCTGATCAGAGCTAATAATCTCCTTTATCTTGTGCTAATGGCACAGTGACAACAGTAACCTTCCATTTAAATTCCATCAAAAGTTCAATTGAGCTGGGCCAGTGGATTCCCTCTCTGGACCATATTCTATCTGCAGGTCCAATTGTGCTTAAACTTTGATTCTAGTGGTCTTTAACCCTATTTTCATCATTCAAATGGAGCTTTGCACTGAGCTACTGATACCACTTCAGACTGGGTGAGCAAAAGAAAGTGCAATCACTTTTTTCAGGTGTCATTCTGAAAGTGGGGTCATTTTGTATTTCTGTGTCGTTAGTTTTGTACAGCCGTGTCGTTATTAGGCTGTTTTGTAGGAGCCATGGGCTATTTATGCTAACAAATTAGACTAACTGAATTTACACTATCCTCCTACATTGTACAAACATTGTAAATATATATGAGATATGTTAGTTTCATTAGTTCTGCACAAACTCCAAGACTAATGGAGCTAAGTACTGGGAGCCTATAGTCCCATCAGCCAAAACATTAAAACCACCTTCCTAATATAAACAGCTCTAAATCATTCAGGCTTGGACTCGTCTAAAGGCTTTCTGTGGTATCTGTGACCGATAACTGCCATTTTTGAAGTCCTATAATTCTGAGGTGGGCCTCCATGGATCACACTAGTTTGTCCATCCAACAGATGCTGAATCAGATCTGGGGAATTTGGCCAAGTCAACACCTTGAACTTTTTGTAATGTTCCTCAAACTACTCCTGAACATTTTTGAAGTGTTGTAGGGTGCGACACTTCTGAAAGAGGCCACTGTCATTGACGAATACTGTTGCTATTAAGGGGTGGTCTTTAACACTGATAGGTGGTACATGTCAAAGTAACATCCACATGAATGCCAGAACCCAAGAATAATTCTCATAGCATCCTTCACACCCTACACGAATCAGTGAGCCTTAGGCATCCAAAATCTTGTGAACGCTTCACTGGACTATGTTTCTTGGACTACTTTTGATAGGTAATAACCACAGAACACCCCACAAGACCTGTTGTCTGGAAGATGCGTTGACATAGTTGCCTAGCCATCAAAATATGGCCGTTGGCACAGTTACTTGGCTCCTTACACTCGCAAATTTGTCCTGTTCCCACACATCAACTTCAAACACAGAATATTCACAAGCTGTCTAATATATATAGTAATCAAAATCAGTGTTATTCATTCACTCTCACTGGTTTGGATGCGGCTGCTAGATGTACAACTCTACTTTTTCCATTTGTATTAATAAAAACATGTAACACATTTTCTATCATACATCAGCTATTTACAAAAATGAGATTTAAAAACTTGACACAACTCAAGACAAATGTGTGATGATTTGACCAGATCTTAATACGTGTGCCTCCAACTCTTGTTAGCTACATTAGACTGTATTAGCTTTCAGTTCCATTTTAAAAAACAGACTTTGGGCACCAAATATGTTTGGGCTGGTTCTGTTCATTCAAGGGGAGAAGCCAAAAGGAAACTTGTGTGGATTATATTTTTCAGTAAAATATTACTCTAAGAGTGAAATGGAAAAGAGGCCACTCACGGATCATTGGACTTTGGTATGAGAGTGCCAAGCTCCTTGATTCTGTAGTTGATATTGTATCGTCGCCGCCTTTCAACTGTTGAAGGAAAGAGAAATATGTTTATCCAACATAAGTTGCAAATAAACAAAAAATGGGGTCTGTAGTTTTTAGTAAAGAGGGAGCTTACTTAGATTGTGGTTATCTTTCTTCTGTCTCTCTTTTGCTAAGACTCTGGTGTCATGTTCTGTATGGAAAAAGAGAAATGGGTTTTAGACAAAGCACACAGACACTGATCATCATGGATTCAAGTCAGTACACAGAACAATTATAATTTATGTTGAGAAAATTATTATAATTAGATTCCTCATAGAGTTAATGCTGGACCTAAGCTAATAAAGCCCAACCTGGACCTAAGCTAATAAAGCCCAACTTCCTGAAATCAGGCCTTTAAAACAGTGTAGTATAAGCACTGTCTTCACTCTCTTTCTTTGGTTCACGGTAGAAATGCTGTGTGCCCTTTTTATTAAGACATGCTCACCAACAGATAGTTCAGCTTTACGAATTTGCTGATGTACCGAATCAGGTTAGAGGTAAAGTGCTCCAGCGTCCAGAATCCCACTCGCATTCTTCCAAATTATGTAATTGGGACGTGTGATTGGATTTCTCAATTCATTTCTGCTGATTCAATAGGGACATTTTAGCTGTGTGCAACCACTCATTGTCCGGCAGCACGCTTATGTGAAAAAGATCATAATTGACTTATTTTCTCGTCGGAGTGAAGAGTTCTTGAGGCATCCTTAATATTTCCTAAATCAATTAGGCTTACTTGATTCATGACATTCATAAGGGGAAAAAGATCTCCCTCAAAAAGTCCTTTGTGCCAAGCATAGCGCATCAAGGATGTATGCCACAACATTCAGCAGACTAAAACGTTGATCATGCGAAACACGTGCAATAAAACCGCAAGGCAAACAATGTGCACTTTCAGTCCCCAAAATAAGCAGGCAACCATAGACGTATTGTAGTGTTTTCCTTTCGCATTCAACTTCATTATGTTTAATGCACTGATCATGTACTCACATGCGAACAGGGCAGAAGATGGTTTCCTGCCTGATTTCATATAGCTCATATTGCTCTAATGAGTAGCACACAGTGTAAAAACTAATCAGAGCCTATCTTTACACTGACTTTTAATTAAGTAATGCACTGAATTTACTTTTCAAATATGTAGAATGCATGTGGATAAAGTACAACGACAATGTTGTGCTTCAATCACATCTGGCTGTAAGTGGCTTGATTTAATACAGTTCATTCACATGGAAATGATATACCAATTTGAACTAAATCAATTCACCATATCGCTTTTTAAGTGCTTGGTATTGAAATTTTGTGATATGGACGCTTCACTGATTGATTCCTCTGTTGAAAAGGTTTGGCAACACTTCACTGAAGGATAATTTAATAAGGCTGTTTGACATGTACATAAACCTTTCATGAACCTGCATAAACATTTATAGAGGCTTGTTCCAATGAGCATCCATTGACATAACATTTTCTGAGATGAAATGGCATCACAATCAACTAAAATTGCCTTTATGACAACTGATGCTTGTTGGCACAATACATTTTCGTATAGTCTTTTATCAAAAATCACAAAAAGGTTTACATAGCTTTCCTAAATGCCGGCCTTTCGTGAAGTGTTACCAAAGGTTTCGCTAACAGCGCAGGGTCCAGATTCCAAGAAGCATCACAGCATTAAGAGCACCGTGATTGCTAACATCTTTTGGTGATCTATCTGCATGCTAGCAGGCTCATAGGAAGCTGGATTCGGCAGCTGTGCTCCAGCCTGTGACTTCCCTTTTAACAGAGAGCTTTGTGGGACATGAGGTGGGTATCAGTCCACCATGAGGGGCAGTCATACCTTGTTCACCACCGTACACCTCCAGCATGCCACTGTTCATGGACACCTGGAAAAGAAAGGAGGAAGCTCCGAATGACATAGCTTTATCTCTGAAAATGTAACAATATTTGGTGAATGGGATAAGTGCAGAGAGAGAATTTCACATTGTTGTCACTGTGTGCTGTGCTGTGCTGTGGTCTGTTCATGAGAGAGCCACTTTACTTTACATACTAAGATTTTAATGTACATGAATAGAAATCACAGTTATTTAATATAGTTTCCAAGTAATTTGGTACATTTTGCTCTATTACTAACAAATATTCACACAATGTGAATGGCAAAAGAAGAAAAGAGTTCCAAAATTCTCTATCCAGCTGTACCACAGTTGTTATTTGATGCTATGTGTAAATTTAGTGGTATTACAGAGGCATTTGTGAAATTCAGTTCTATAGGAGTTCATATTGTGTGCAACTGATGTTTATATATGTGGGCCTCCAAATCCCAGTGACCCCATGCACTGCACATTTCTGTGTTCTCTCTACTGTGTGGGTGATGAGCCAAAGCACATAAATGTGTAAAGTACTGAGTCACTAGGATTAGGACTGGGTGTCCCTACAGTAGTAGTAGCTTTGTATAATATCCATACTAATCCATGCAACACTTTTAGTACATTCCTTAAAACAAAGACCATAAGCAAGTTCCTTTGCATAAAAAAATCCCAAACAAATTTGTCTTAAAAAAAAAACATTTGTAAATGAGAAGAACCTTTAAGAATCCGTATATAACGTGAGGGTTCTAAGGACATGCTTTAAATTGGTAAAGAACAATACTTCTCTAAAACCCCTTTTAGAGAAAGAGGCCTGTTTTTTTCAAGTATGCACTGATATTTCTGTTCTCTTTTTCACCTTTTCTTTTCCATCATTTTATTTTGAGGTCAGGCTATAGGAACGGAGGCTGTGAATGCTTTTGCACACAGAGGAATGTGTGTGCGTGTGTGTCTCCTGCCTGAATGCTAGTATCATCTAATGCCTGGACCTGCCTGCTCACACTTGTTTACCAGTTCTGTCATTTTTCTCACACACAGCATTTGACAAGAGCAGCGTGTGAGAAGCAGCTCCATCTGCCAGGATCAGGCTTCTACTGTATTCTGACACACACACACACACACACACACACTCACACTCACATACAAACACACACACACTTATACACTAATACACACACATACACACACAAACACACACACACACACATACTCCTCAAAATAGCATGTTTTAACTTGTAGACTTTGCTACAGAGTTAGATATGGATTATCTGCATTATGTGAAATGGAATCTGTTGTTAATTTTTGGTTTGTTTTAATCTAGCAAAAGCTGCATGATGAGAAAACGATTACCTGATTCAAATGGGTGCATTATTTGCTATGTTTTTTTGTTGCAAATTTCCAGCTGCATACATTAAAAGTAAGTTTGTTCCTTCTTCTACAAAGTTACTTTTCTGAGTCACAAGTTTTGTTTTGTTTTTTTGTTATGACATGTTACATCAGCAAAATGTAATGCATTTTTCAGTGGAGGCCTATTCCTGGCCAAGCCTGGCAGACTAGTGTGATACAGGATTAAAGAGGAGGTCAGGCCTTAAGAGAAAGAGAGAGAGAGAGCGAGAGAGAGAGAACAGTGTTTGACTGCAAGCTTTGCTGTGCTTGTTCTCCGTGTACCCCATTATCTCAGCTTGGGAAGTGAGCGCTTATCAAAATGAAAGATTGTTACAGTCCCTCGACTGTCGGCGTCGTAATCACTTCAATCCATTCCTATCCGTGTTCGCGGATATGTTGACACGGTGAAACGGCGTGATGCATCGCACTGTATGACTAATTAGAACGAATTGATCCGTTTAAGCATGGTATCATTTCTGAACAAGCCCACTGGGAGTCTAAGCATTAGCCCAATCCAATGCCTCACTGCCTCTCTCTCTCTCTTGCTCTCTCAGATGCAATCTTCTTCCATCTCTTTCTTATTCTGCCTTCCAGTTCCCTCTCCGCTACTCAGCATGCAAACATTCTCCTTTCTCCACAGCTATGCCCTTTTACACTCAAAAAGTAAAGGTTGCAAAAAGTTTCTTGCACCAGTATATTGTCCTAGGAGAAAAAAGTATTGATATGGAGCAATTATTTCATATGGGGTTTTTTAAGGTCCTTACCAATTACATGTAGCATTTACAACAATGGTTATTGGAAGAAGCTTTAATTTAAAAGATTGTTCTGTGGCCACTAATGGTACCGATTGGGTAACACTTATATAAATGTACACTCTGTCTCTTCTTCCTCCACCACTCCCCTCCTCAGCACTCACACCATCCCTCCTTCATTCTGTAACACACTGTCTTTTTTCTGTGCTGGAATGTGACTTGACATTTTTTTTCTCTCAGTGATGCATGCCTCTCCAGTGAGTTCAGGTGTTGCTATAATCACTACTCAAGCACTTCATTGTCCAGACCTGAGAATCAGCGAAAAGCTGCAGAATGTTCTAGCCAGTCAAAGAAACACAGGGGGCACTTGTATCCCTAGACGCCTAACTGTGCATTTTTAATGCTTTGACTAAATTACGTTTCCAAGCTGCACATGGATATGTCTCTCTGTGTTCGCTTCCTTCACTTTTTCCCTTTCGTTCTGCGTTTTGGCCTTTGAAATGTATGAGAGAGACAGAGTCCTCCCCTGCGAGTGAGGGGTATATGCAAGGCCTGTGCTCATTACCAGTCATTTTCTGCATTCCACACAGTGCCTTGATTGTATTAGGCGACTAATCTGTATTGTTACGCAGCTAAGTTAAGTCTTTTCCCCAAAGATGCCATGAACTTTGACTTTGAGTTGACTTAATCTGACCTCACACAAAGGCAAAGGCTTTTTTCCCAAGCACACCAAAGAGAGACACCTTCTGTTTGCACCTCAGATCTGTTATTCATCCCTTGATGTTATTAAAAGATTTATCTAAAAGTACAAAAACTCCACCAATCTGTGCCTGGCTAATTAGTGATTGCCTTTCTGTGAATCCTGCTGTGAGCTCACTTTTCCGGGTAAAAAGAAACAACAAGCCAATATAGCAAATGTAACATGTTGCATACTTACGTTGTTTTGCATCATGATGCTAGGCTCCATACAATCCAAGCCACCAGATTCAAGGCTGATTAGATCATCAATTACTTCATCCATTGGAAACTAAAAGAAAACAGTATTTACAGTGTACCCTATATTCTGTTGTCAACTTTCATTCTTTAGACACATCTTGTTTTTTTTACTTAAACTTCAAAGGCTAACAGGTATTAAGTCAACTCCGAATGGAGCAGTGAAAAGGCAGGGGCATGCCACAGACCTAAACAGGTAACAAAACGAAGAAGTGTGGTAGTGGGGAAATGCCTCTCCTGATCAGTGCTACAGGTTTGAAGTTATTGATGAGCAGTAAAGAGGTATAAGGGTCTTACGAAGGTACTCACCTCACTGTCATGGCTGTTGGCGAGTGTAAGCAGAGTGACAGGACTGCCGGGTGTGCTGCTGTCACTGACAGGTGGCATGTGTCCATTACGCATGATCGGCATGGTACCCAGGGCCTGGCCCGGGTGCGGGTGGGTCTGGCCAGCGAGCTTGCTGCCTAGAGTCAGGTACTGCTTGACCTGCTGGGCCTGGGCTTGGTGGATATGGTACTTAGTGTTCTCCAGGTGGTTTTGAACCTGAGAATTGAAGTAGTCAGTGTCAGGTACGTGATAGCTGACCTTGAATTGTAAGTAACATTTATAACCCTTTACACCTTATCATTTGTTGAACATTAGTTCAAGTATCACACACTTACATGAAGCTTTGACATCCATCCAATAGTAGCATACAAAAAATCAAGTTAAAAACAAGACTTTGAGTCTAATACACTGAGGCCCTTTCTAAGACAATCTTCAAAACACATACTTCAACACTAACCTGAAAAAAATTGCAATAGTACAAAAGTTTCCTCCAAAACAGTAGTAAGAGGAAAAAAAAGAAATCAGACTGAGAGACCAAACCCAGGTAGTTTCACTTTGCAATGTGTCCATCAAGTAAAATATGTCCTTACACTGGAAACTCGGGCTCCGTCTCGCATCTTATAGTAGCTACAGTCGGTTAAGTGTGGCATTCTCAGAACCAGCGTGTCTTCTGCAGCTCAGAGGAAGACCTCTAGTAGTATCCCAGGTTATCTCAAGAGTTGATAGGAAGTGACTGCCTCCTCTTATCCACCGCGGTCCTTATAAACTGGCTGGGTGCAATAAATGCCCCAATTAGTAGAGAGGGCTGGCTTGCCTTTTACTGCCTAGTGTGGTATTCACCTCAAACAAAGGGCCACCAGAATACTGATCTGGCAGGGTTTGATCACCATAGGATGCCTGTGTGTAGCCTATATCACCATTTCAAGAGGACCGCCCTATTCTGTTTGTGAAGGGGCCAGTCACAAACCAACCCCATGCGCCTCCCCCCCAACCTCCCATCCCACCCTCTGCCACTTCTGCTTCAGGGGCTCAGAGACAAACACTACTTGTTGTGTGTGGTTTCTGAATAACCCAGGGCCCGTTTCAGACAGAGCCCTCTGAAGGCCATTGTCCTCAAACTGCTCTCAAAAACTAACTGTCTTATCTTATTTATAGTCCACAACACATCGTAAAGCTAAATATAGGACAGACCTATACGCTTTTGGGGGGACCTAAATTGTCCCATTTTGTCATCATGTTGTCAGAGTTCATAAAGGGCCAACTGTGATATTACACAATGGCATTCAAAGTGATTTTGGAGAAATCCAAAAATAAACTTTTATGGCTCGGTGGCTAAAAATACATTGATTGTCTGCCTCGCTTATTTTTCACTAATGTGATGTGACATTCTGGACAACGAAAAAAAAAGTTACTGTTTTCTTCCCCCAAACTTGTTTTAATCAGAAATATTTGTATTGAAATTAACTTTTTCTCTGATCAACATGAGTCATCCTTTCCTTCAGAGGTACACTCATATATACATTAAGCCTTCAATTAATCAAAATAAATATGCAATTTCTAAATAAACAAAACAGAATAACAAAACATGCATAGCTAGTTGACTTGTGTACAGTCTGTTATCTGCTGGGCTGAAATAAATGTTCCTCATATAATGTAAAATTACTTTTTAATAAGAAATCATGTAAAAATGAATGGATTGTGGAAACTGTTCTGGGCACCACATACCATATTTTCCCTTAAAAACATCCATGTTAAAACAAAGTACTTCCCTTTGTGTTCCAATCTCTCACTTTAGCTCAAATGACTAGCCATTCATATTTCCCTAAATAAGTTTATCAGAATCCTCTTCTATTTAAAGTGACTCATTTTTCAACCTCATTTTCAGAATATGTTCTGGTCCCCACGCTTTTAATTTGCATCCATATTTAGACAATGCCCTTCAATGAATAAAAATAAAATTTTCATACCATATTAAAAAATCCCACAATTAATTTTATGGTGATTTGACTAAAATACAGCATATTGTCTGGCAGGCTGCCATGCTTATTTTTGTCTCATATGACAGGACATTTAGAAATAATGTAATTTCAACCCTGACTTTTCTCAGTCAGGACTCATCCATGTTGCAAGTATTGAAAGTGACAGGATTACACAACTCCCTGTTCAGAATGTTCTCTGACCACCACACATCGTATTTCTCTCAAATTTGAATATACAAGAAGGCCCCTAAATTAATGAAATGAAATCAGATCTCATCCTCTGTGTTTATAGAAGTCCCATGACATTAATAGCCCAGCGATTACCTCAGCAGTACAGAATCAGATCTGAGTGCAAATTCAGGAGTTCAGCACAACATAACTTCCACTTAGTCAGAAGCAAAAGATCAGTCAGAGGCAAAAGAAGCAAAGCTCCTTTCATCAGCTTGCAGGATCTGTCAGAGTGTTTTTTTTTTCTATTCTGATGGGCAAAGGTTACGAAGGTTATACAAGTCACAGTGTTTCCTGTGTCTCCAGTAAGCAGACTCGTAAGGGCATAGAGCTTTAGTTTTTTTCAACAGCACGTCCTTGGCTTACTTTTCCTCTCTCTACTGTAAATGCAGGAGACATGCTTATTAGTCAATCAGAGGCTGTAATTTGATTCAAGCCATAATGGTTCTTCAGCCACTAATGCAGCCTGGACAATGGCACGCCTATGTGTGAAGACACACAGCCGTATTGAAAACAACAACAGGCCAAAGAGGATTTTCTGAAAGACTGATTTACAGAACTTTAGCCAGTGAATAGTGTGAACATTTTGTTGGGCTAGGACACATTTTGTAACTGTTCATATTGGAATGGGGTGTCCTTTTTTCTCCAAAACTGTTCCTCCATAAATGTTCCTCTTGTTCATAATACTTTTGTAATCTAATAAACTAAAGGATGACAATATTTAGAGGGTTGGAAATGGTCACGGAGTCATTGATTGGGGAGCGGTGTTGTATGGGTGGGTTGATGGTGACTGCATTACTACAAATATACCTTGGGATATTTCTTTTTAACCGATATATGTTTGATTCTGGTGTGTTTCCAGCACTCAAAACATTATTATTGGTCTGAAAACCTGACTGTTATGTCTTAAAAGTTTGACTTTTCTTTACATCAGTGTCTCTGTTTATCTTTTTGGATTGAGCTGAATGAGTAAAAAATGCTTCAGTTCTGCATGTTGCAAGGCACATTACAAGGACCCTCAACATATTTGTAAAAAAATACAGTATTTTTATTTAAAAATGATATTGCTCAGGCATTACTTAGGTATTACTTAGCCCTGACTTACTTAGCTAGCAGGTTAAAATAGCCATTTCGTCTTTGGTTTTTGTAAATGCACAAATCTAACGCAAAGTTAACGACTGACATAAGTAAGCTGGTTAGCTCATTATCTGTCATTACCTCTCCTGTAACTAATACGTTCATTTGTCGCAGAATCAGAAAATAAGATTTTACTGAAATTTTCAACTGAACAAAATAAATAATTTTATATAGTTGACTAGTAGACTAGACACTGACATGATACAGCTGAAATCTGATCAATAAAGAAGTGAACGAACACTTTTAGGACGACCATGTGGAGACAGAGTGAGCAGACCCTTCTGCACAGCAACTTTCTATTGGCCGAAAAAGCCATGGGTTGGAATTGGGAGTGTTTTAAACATCACTGCAGTTCATGCACAGAAATGGTGAAAAAAACTGGTTTTAAACCAGATACCCCGAACCATTAATAACCCTGGATACTGAACAGTCTTTGAGATTTCTCTTTTCAGTTATCCAATTTTGTGATGTGGTCAGCACGTGGAGTAAGAAGAGAATGGGATTAATGAAGATGTTGCATTTGCTTTCGTTATTCCATACCAGCGCTGAGAGAACAGAGGAGGCCTGGGTTCTATTAGAAGTGCAGCTGTAGCTTTATAACTTCATTTTGCCCATTTAACTCACTCAGATAAGGAATGCTACACTGGGTGTACACTCAATAAATCTGATAGGACAGAGTGTGCACATGCACACATAGACATACACACACCCACAAACACATACACACACTAATGCTTTGCCAGTGCTCTTATAGTTCTTAGGCAACACCCGGCCAGTTTAAAAAAACTACAAGTAGCTTTTCATCACATAGTTAAATTTTATGGTATCAAATTACTAAGCAAGTAGGTTGTAAAGTTACAAAATACAGAGTAATGTGATGTTCTGCCTGGGCTGCATCTGCACATCTGATGAGACCCATTTGACCAAAAAGCTGGAATCTTTCTAAAAATAACCGAACGTCAATGACACCTTAGACATATAAGTCAAGTCAGAGTCAAATGTGCAACCTGTTCATTAACCTTTAAATACAAGGAAGAACATTCTTCCCCTTTTTAATCTCAGCAATATTACAGAAATAAATTTAGCCCCATTAATAATCATACAGCATTACCTTGTTGAGTTGTGGGTCCTAGAAATGTACATCCATTCATCAGACTCTAGGACAGGCAGCAAGTGTGAAATGGAAGCAAATTTCTGCTGGGGATGAGCAGATGTTGCTCAATTCTGTTTCAGTCTTACCCAAGTTCTCGTTTCACTTCAGAAAAGGTCAAGTTATGAAACACTGGGGTGGGTGATTAGTGCTAACTGTGGAAATTATGGACAAAAACTTTTACACCCACAAACCATTCCCAACCTCATCCTCTCAGACTGATTGCATTTTTATGGTAAGTCAGATTGAATCAGCTGAATCTGTTTGTTTCTTGTGAACACTGATGTTCTACCTTCCACAGCTGCTCCCCACAAACAGAGGTGTGGGCTCTGTTGAGTGTGTTATCTGAGAGACTCGGTTGTTGTACCACAAAGCTTTCTAAAGGGAAGAGAAAGTAAAAGCAGGAATAACTGAAATTTCTGAAATCTCCTGAGGATTCCTCTTCCTTTACAAAGCCATGTCTTGTTTTGGGGTGACTATGCAGAATGCAATTTAGTTTAGACGAGCATTTGTCTGTCTGCAGGCATTTCTCTATATTACTTCAGACGAGTTGCATCAGAGCATCCTATCCTGTGTGATTGTTTATATGGTAGTGTATAGGGTCATAATCCGTTAGCATTGTAGTATCTATATGCACATAGTTAGCATTGCAGTATATATATATATAAATATAAAGAGTAAGAGGTTATACCTCAGGTGCTTTATACACAGTTGCAGAGAGCTAAATATATAGTGTAGACTTTTATTTTCTAAGGAAATCCACCACAAATTTCAGTAGTTTTCATTTCTGCAAGCACATCTTTCTTATTTAAACACACACACACACACACACACACACACACACACTCAGATGTTCATGCACCTTTCTCATCATCCAAAATACTGATGACATTAAATTGCAATTTCAAGTTTCAGTACCAGATTTATCTTTTTTCACTCTTTTTCTCTCTCTCTCTCTCTCTCTCTCTCTCTCAGCCACCTACCGGCAGTAGCTGGACCTCAGTGAGGGAGATGACTTTCACCACACAGCAGCGGCTCATGGCTCCAACAGAAGTTTGTGCAACAATGCAAGCAGTCCCGAAAACACACAGAAACACCAGCTCCCTTTGCACGGAAACCTCAAAAGAGCTGCTGTGAGTCAGTCCAGTGTGTGTGTGAATGGGAAGAAGAAGGATGTGTGTGTGTGTGTGTGTGTATTTTCCTGACCTGTGTAGGCCCAGAGAGGAAGACATGACACATCAGCATGCTCAGCAGCACAGCTTCCTCTGAGGGGCTTCACTCTTACACGGGCCATCAACCAAAGGCCTGACGGAGGCACAATTTCAGGTGAATGAGGACAGGCCAGGAGGACAGAAGTGTGCGTGTGTGTGTGTGTTCCTGGTTCTTTCCTTTCTGCTAGTACACAGATTCTTACTCAGCAAATTTCACAAGCAGTTTATCTCCCCTATACAAATACTTATACTGAAACACACTCACACATCATATTGCTACTATATCCAACTGCACATAAGTATACTGAATGCTATATTCTTTGTATTACAAGGTCACATGCACAAACACACACACACACACACACACACACACACACTCAGGAGAAAGATTGCTGCCGCAGCACATGGAAGTGAGAAGATTTTGCAGTGGGCAGAAAATCAGGTTAACACACTTAACCCCCAAGTGTACTTAGACTGGTTTTGCACTAATATGATTTATAACACCGTATGACACACTGTTATCTATGAATGTGAACAGAAATGGAGAAATATAAAGGCTTCAATATGACAGCTACTTCCATAAAAGTGTGACTCTTCAAGAGTAAAAGCTCCAGATATGTGTCACTCATAGAACTTAAAGTAAACACGCTGCACTGTAAAAAACTTTTATAAAACATGTTTTATATCACATCAAAAAGTGTGTATTGCTAGGTTTTTTCTCATTCTAATGTCTTACTGCTATCCATTGAATTTGCTTAATTTAAATCAAATTGCATTTTGTTATAACTGGTTTTTCAAATGTTCTTTAACTTGTGGTAACTCAGTGAACCATTTTAGTGCTTGAATGCCTCTGTTGTTGGTTAACATTGTTAGTTAGCTATGTTAGCCTCGTAGCTACGGTGCACAACCTAGGAAGTAAAGTTCAGACAAAACCGTCTCAAATAACTTAATATTTTTTACTGTTTTTAAATTTGATTCTCTATCTAACAGTTGTTGTAGGAACAGGAGTGACTGTTCTTCAATGAGAAGTACAACTTGTTTCTGAAATGTCACTAAGTTATCATGTCCCCACAAACATGTGATATAAACATGCTAGACTGTGTTTTAATCAATGAGTCAAGCTGAATTGTATCAGCCTTGAGGCTGCCTAGGCCTGGATGATGGCAGCCATGTAAGACAGTAATTACATTACACACACTACAGAATGATGAATCACATTACAGTGATTACACTTCCAATGGCAGCTGAAGTGCGGCGCTCTTTCCGAAGTAGACAGATGTTTCAGAAGTGTTAAAAATGATTGGGTACATTCTGCACTCAGTTGAGCCTTTGTTTCTCACCCATGGCTGCTTCATTTTCTGAACAGAGGGCAATGAAAGAATTTGAACTTTCTGATTTCCTATTTTTGCATGGTTGTCACACTTAAACGTTTCAGATTATCAAACTGCAGTATATATTAATAGAAAATGCAGTTATTAAGTTATGATTTTATTTCCATTTTCTACTCCTTATCCCGCAATGATTTTATTTATTAAGGAGAAAATGTCCAAACCTACATGACCCTATGTGAAAAAGTAATTCATGAAGGAACATTGGTTAAAAACATTGTTTGGAAAACTGAGATCAATTTTACTAGCCATATGCAGGGTTGTATACTGCCAGACCTGCTGAACCATGAGATCACTTAAAAATTGGTTAAAAATTTCCAGAAAAGGAAGATATCGTGCCACAATCTAAAGAAATTCAGGAGCAGTGTACATATTGCTTCACACAGGTGCAGAATTTATGGCTACGTGCTACTTGACTTGGTGAATGGGTATAAATGCAGAGGAGGAATTTCGTGCTGTTCACACTGTGTGCAGTGGTGTGTTCACGTGTGACCGATTGATCACTTTC
>JBBKCR010000122.1:19931952-19942706 GCA_037577295.1 Ladigesia roloffi | reverse complement strand
TATGTATATATATATAATTTTATACCTATATGTGAATAATGAAAATGAGCACTGCAGAGTGAGCACCCTCAGTTACCTTAAAGAGCAGTTCACCCTAATAACGTAATCCTTTTAATAAACAGCTAATGTACAAAGATCGTACTGAAGATCTCTATGGGCATAGATCTCCCTTATTTAAGGACAGATTGCAGATTATTTTCAAGGATAAATATATATAAAAACAGCTTATATAAAAGTATATATCTTATATTTTTATTTAAGAAAAAAATCTAAAGGTACCATTGGATTGGGGAAAGTGAATTTAGTGTTGCAATATGTTGAACCGAATTGTTTGTATCTTTGGAGGCTAAAATTTACCTGTACAGTGAGCATTTCTTCTGATGGTGCAGCATTAGTCAAACACATAAGTGCACCCAAGAATTATCGACTATGTTATTTAGAAGGAAGGCAGAGACAGGGGCATGGTGTTTAATGGTATTAACTGTGACTAGCTATTTCTGTCTTAATGAAGCACTCCTAGGACTATTAGGTTTCCACTGTATTTTCCATTGGGTCCTGATGTGTGAGGGCTTTAGATAGTAACATAGTAAAGTAATTGGTGATGAGGTTACCATTCCAGGACATTCGTAAAGTAATGCCATTACAATTTTAGAAAAGAAATTAGCCTGTTTTTAGCAACTCCCCAAACACTGCTGAACACACACACACTGTAAAAAGTTTGTCTGTATAAAATACTGTGCAAAATATCTTAAAATATAAAAAACCTTGAGATAAGTAGTGATTTTAAGTAGTGAAAGTGTGACAATTCTGTCATTACATTACATTGATATTACTAAATATAAAAAACTAAACTAAAAATGATTTAAATACATTCAAATAGCATTATACTGTAAACAGTGATTTCATATTCAATACATCAGTGTGTTCCTTGCGTAAGTCCAGTATTACCTGTAGTTTTCATCAGAAACCTGGTTTGACTCGATCAGTCCTTCATTAAATTAATTCAGGAGCTGATTATGGAATTTCTCAAATCCAAACAATGGCTAGAGGAACCGGAGGGGAATCTGGAACCGAACCTGTGTTCTCCTCACCAGCTCACAACACATCGACTACTTTTACAAACAAAACAAATCTTGATACTTTTACTGCTTTCTTGATTGTTTGCATTTATTCTAATGTTAACATTGCAAGCAGAAAAAGACTTCATCACACACTGAGAATAATGGATTTAAACAATTTGCATAGGTGCCTTAGACCATTGTAAATTGTGGTACAATTCTTGTCCCTCCACAACTATTGTATCACTACTGTCTTGTGAGAGCCCTGTCACCGCTTGTTTCCACAACTAAACCCTACAACTGAATTCCACTGAGTACTGAACACAGTTGACCATCTGAAACTGTCAGTACATTAACTTCAAAAAGAAAAAACAATTGATTCAGTCTTGATTATTCTATAAATACTCCCTTGCATCGTGTTCTGCACAATGTTTGAAGCGAAAATAATGCCCAAACGGGACCTGAACTTTATGAAACCTTCTCTGGCTTTCATGCTACTTAACCCCTGCCATTATGGCTAGTAATATTTCTTCAAAGATCTTTCAAAGATTAATACATTGATTGTCCAATCCACTTTTAAAATTGAATCACTGTAATTTCCCTACTACAGAGGGCCCACGTTCCACTTTCCACCCAGTCCCTTCACTCTTAATTGATTAATCAGCCAGGCCTGAGTTTCATTTGAAAGTGTGGTGAAAGATGCCAGGACTGGCTCTCATGCACTGCTATGAAAGAGCGGCGTTGTCTGGCTGGCCTGGGCCTGGGTCTGGGTCTCCTTCTCCACTCTCTTGTACTCCAGCTTACATCTGTCTCACTGCAAACGTCTGATTTGGAGGACATCAGATAATACTGTGTCCTCCAAATGTGGAGAGATAACCTGGAAAGATCTATATATTTAAATGGTTGCAGGTGTATAAGAATGAGTCTTCAGTAAATCTATTACTCTGAAGTTTTTCCCATTGTGATCAAATTTGTGATACTAATGAAAATTCTCGGGTTTGCTGGGCCAACTTCATGCCATGCATATATCATAAAAAAGTATCTCCAAAACAGTAACATCATGGGAGAAGGTAAAAACTTTGAAGTGAATGTAAAGCAATTGTACTCCATGTATTGGTGCATTTTTATTGGTTCATTCAATGTTAAAGTCAGGTTTCACACAATGTTTAAGTCAGTTCCTGTTTGCAAAGGAAGGAGAAAAAACATAGAAGATATGGAGATTCAGTTTTCTTTGTAAAATAATGATATGTTAGTTAATATATATTCAATTAGTAATCGCTATGTGTATTTAAACAAACTTTTATTTACTCAAAATCTCCTGTTTCTGCATGACTCTGAATCTATAAAATATTTTGGTGAAATTCTGGTGCACTTTAACTTTCAATGCCCATAAAAATGGAAAACATTTAATTATTTTACAAAATAATAATTTCTCCATTTGATCCAGCAGAAACTTGAGGGTTTTTTTTATCTTTTTTCGAGATGTTTCATGTTCTTTGACATTACTTATTATGTACAATTCAACTTTTCCTTCACCGCAAACACAAGACCCTTTCTAAACCTAAATGTAATGTCAATTCTATACCTAAGGCTAACTGTAAGTCTATACAAACCACCAGACAGGGGCGTATCAAGCTTTCCCAAAGTGGGGGATGGGGAAGCCAAATTATAAATTGAATCACAGCCAATTGTAACTTGGATTTCTACATTTTTATACATGTAGCCTGGCCTACATTTTGAAATAAAACTGTAGTACTGTTAATGACCCAGAATGAAAGAACTTTCTCATACCCCTTGTCCTTAATGAACAATTTTAACAATTATTTTTACTGCTAATTGTCAGCTGCCTAACTAGATAATGAGAAATGCCCATGATGAAACGAATGTTTACTGTCCTACACTCCAACACGCCTGTTTACTTTCACTCTCGCTGTGGACCCCAGAGATAAGTGAGTGAGAGGGATGCTTGATATCAAGCAGTACAAAATGCCTAAATGGTGCTGTAAATTCCCAAACGATTTACAAAAAATATACACATGCTGTCATTGACATGTTTGTATAACCTGCTGTGTGGGGGGGGGGTGGAATCGCCTTTTAGCAAAAGTGTGGGCAACCCCCTGTTGCAACTCCCCCCCACCCCACCCCGTGTGCTACACCCCAGCCACCAGGGCAGATTTTCTCAAAGCTACCTTACCTCAAAAATTATTCTCAATACACTCAATATCAATTATACACTAAGATGCTTTTGTAAGAAATTGGCCCTTGTATCTTAGCCATTACAGCATTAGTAAAGCTGTACTAAAGCCTGATCATTATCTGTAAAGTGTGATCTATTTTGTCCTGCAGTGCAACTCCATATGTTGCAAAAGCGTGAACTTTTTATTCCTAGGACGCAGATGTCAGTTGGAGGGAATCCGACATTCCTAGGAGGCTTTCACTCTTCAGCTGTATTCATCCATTCCTCTATAGCTGTTTACTCTGAGCTCTGCACCTGCATGGAGCTAATGTGATGTGACAACTCTCTTTTCATCACCACGGGATGCTCCTCAGACCAAAGGCCTGATTTAAGACCTATTACCTGACTTGGCTGCCTCAGGTATGGGTAGTTTACACAGTTCAATCTGATCACGATCCAAATTGGGTGGGAGCCTGTGCGCTGAAGTGTTTAAAGCTTGTAACCAATCGTTGAGTATTTTACTCCAATCACATGTTTCCTGGTTGTTCTCATGTAGGCACCGGCAATTGAGTTAAGCATGTATAAGTTGGAGTTATGAGCATAAGTTGCACGTGATGCCCTGGGTCAGGTCCTGAATTGTGCTCTTTGACATCAGAGCCATTCACAGGCCCTGTCTCTGAGACCAGATACAGCGAACAGTTGACATTGTCCGCAAGATAGAATGCACTGTGTACACAAACTGTTATTAACGCATAAACACAATTTTTTACAAAAAAAAACCCCAACACAGCCCAAGTTGTGATTCATATTTAACTAGCTAGAGTGGAATGTACCTCTTGCATCTCAGTGCTAATTGATGTGAGCATAAACATTTTTAAACAGGCAGGCACTGGGCCCTTTCCTAAGACAAGACAAGATAAGGGGCAGTTAGAGGTACAAACCCAATGCTATGCTATATCTAAAGAAGAAAATGTTTATTTTATGATCAGCATGTCACATTAGAATAGTTTTCACTTAAGTAGAATGGTGGATTTTACCAGATTGAAATATAAAACCTACGAAAATAATTATAAGAATCTTTAAAAATGTATTGCAAATCTCGTCACTATTAGTGCAACTATCATGATGTCACTAATAATGTCAGCTCCTCTGATTGTCGGCCCACTATTTAATGACCTATCACTGATTTTGAACTTGCTCACCTCCTCTCGCTAATGGGATACAAGGCAAAATTGACCATACCAGGTTAAATTTACAGGCAATTAGAATTGAGCACATATTTATTTTTTTTGGCAACAGTTTGGGTGTATTTGAGCAATGGAAAATGAGTATCTTATCTTACATATCATTATTTTTGTTTGGTCTTAAGTCATCAGTTTGCTATTTTAAAGGCAAAAGTAATTTAAACCCCATAGTTTCAGTTTGTCATTTTTAAGTTCCCAGCATGCTTGAAAAGTTCTGTAATGTCAGGGTTTGTCCGTACAGAATGTAAAAACAAAAGACACCTCTGAAGCAAAGCTTAAAGACCAGGCTGACTTACCTGGCCGTACCAGCTATATTCCAGCATTTTGACCAGAGGGGCTTCTAGAAAAGTAGTTTGGAAAAAGGGACAGCCTCACACTCTACTGGGACAACAATATCGCTCGCAACTTCCCTCCAGCCTGTCGGCAAGTCTATGGGTACCACTTCACCATCAGCTCTACACACACACACACATACATTCCCACACACACATACAGCCTTGTTGAAGTTTTGCACTCCTAAGCTTATGACCTGTTGATAATGAACCTGAACCCATTATTTTGAGTCAATGAATTGAAAGAAATAGGGCAAGGAATGAAAACCACAGGGCCAATTACTGGAATTCTTTGATGTGTAACTCGCTCTCACTCACCCAAACCGCTCTGCTCCTTTTGTCTTTATCCTCTCTGTTATTCATTAATTATTCTGGTCGGGGTCAGAGGTGAGTTGCCTAATTGTGCAGACGGTCTAACTTTGAGGATGGTGGGGATTCGCCTAGTGCTGACACTCTCCCTAGCTGTGCTCAGCCACCTTGAATTATGCCAATTAATCCAATTCTTTGATTCTCCCCCCCACCTTCTTTTCTCTTTCTTGTTCATTCTGACTCTTTCTCTCTCTCTTTTATACTTCATAATCTCTTCCACCGAGAGTTGTGTTGGGGGTCTTGAACTGGTTAGGGGTTTTGATGTGAACTGGAGAGGAGCTGACATGAGGAGCAATGAGGAGGTGCCTGGCACAGTGTACCCTTTTCCTGGTATCACAGATGACCAAATTAAACCAAGCATTAAGGTTGTTTGTCAGTCTTTTAGAAATAATAGATGGCACTTAAATGGTGTTTACATGGTCCTTTTTGCCTTTAAAGTGGTTTTGGGCTTTCTGGTGCACATACAAAATACATGAATGAAGAATAGAGTGCTGACAGTTCTTGACAGACCTCTGGACTATTCAGTAGCAAGACATCAAATCCAAAAAAAAAGTTCTTCACACAGCACCAAATCTCTTTTTAGAAGGAACCTCAAATTGCAATATTCCCTTCTTTTTGTTCCTTTAGTTCAGTAATCTTATCTGAAATGGGCTGCTGGGGTTTTAGCCTTTAGATTATAACAATTTAGCAACATACACAACCACTTTTCTGAAGACTGGTACCAGCTAAATAAATAAATGCGATCATGTATGCCCCTGCTTTTTTGGAATTAAAACCTGCACACCAACCACCTATGGATAAGACTGCACAACCCTGCTTACCTTTAGGTGCTTTAGGCACCCTAACAAGATTCTTGAAAATTCCATTAGAAACAAAGTTTAAATACAAAAAAAAACAATTGTAAAATGTATACACATGTACTTTTGAATTTGTTCTAATTATGCCACTGTTGCCACCACAAAGTAATGAATGTCAGAATTGATCACATTCTCTATTAAACAAAAGGTGCCAGGAAGGGTGATGCAATATAATAACCATTACTAGTTTCTTAAAATACCTTTCATATAAAAGATATGTAAATGAAGAACCTCCTAGCATAAACATTACATATTCTTTAGATCTTTGAATTGTTCTTCACACTGAAACATCTAATTTACCCACAATTTTCTTTAAGGAATTAAAATGGTTATTTTGCTATATCACAATATATACACATTTTAGGTGTATGTAGAATCCTTTTTAAAATACATTTTCTTTTAATATGTCCCTTACCATAATGGGGGAGGACGATTAATCATTTTCACAGTCCCATGAAACACAGAATAATTCAGTATATGTGTCTCTGTCTGAGCTACCATCAGAACCCCACCAAGAAATCCAGGTATCCCATAGCAGGTTTAGCACATATTTGACCCCAGTTAATCTCCCCCAGCCTGGGGGCGTGTTACTGTCTTTACCTACCACTTCTTTCCCAGGGCACACAACTTAGAACCAGAGGGCCATTTCTCAGCGTGAACCATTTACATGCACCTATTAGCATCACTTCACCCTCATTATGACACAGAAGAACTTCCCCTTACATAAATTAGGTTTAATATATGCAGATCCCTCTGTTGCATGACAGGTCAGAACAGAGAATGGACTGCTGTTTTTCAGGATTGTGGTATGCCATAAATGTAAATGTAAATGGATGACCCTGTGTTCTTGACTGTAAAAGAATTAATACATCACAATTAATCACAATTGTACCTGAAAGGGTGACATGTAAAATTATACTTTTAGGATGCTTCTGTTTGTAGCATGCCTGGACAAGCTATAATCACATCTTAGGAGGATATCTGACTAAAAGGTGTTAATATGACCAGTGATTCCAAACATTTTAATGGTATTGTTTGTCATCTAAATATCAGAAAGGTTTGGTCAGTAAATCCACAAAAATTAAAGTAAAAAAAAAACTGAGAGACTGTCAAGAGACACTGTCCTGTCCAGTTTGATACTACATGTTAGGAGATGGCTGGTCAGCTTGGGTCATTTTGGACAGAATTTCTTGTATGGGACAAAATTCTACCTGGGTGAGTCAGGTTCAGAATGAAAACAAGATGTTGCTTGTCAGGTTGTGTCAGGTTGGGCATAGCTGCATTCATGTCCAAATCAAAATTTTAGGCTCAGCTACAACTTTTGCAGAAAGTTCTGATGAATTTTTTAAATAATTTTTGGATCATTTTTTGAGTCATCCATTTTTTGGAATAATGACATACATTTCTGAAAGTGTAAGTTGGAAAGCAATAGACCCTTTTCTCCTAAGGACTCAATTCTTTACACAGTAGTCATGGCTCATCAAAGTACTGCTCCTAAGCAGGAAATCCTCCTCTCCCCCTCCTATCACAAGCCTGCCAGGTCGGTGTCTGAATACACTCTCAGTGCCATCAGATAATATGTCACATAAAACAGACATATCAGCCTAGAGCTTTGTGGCAAATTATCTTCACAGGAACACACTTCATCCTGGCTGAAGGCCTAATTACTGTGAAGGGGCCGTGTGGAAGACATTCCGGCTAAAGGGGCTGAAAAGGCCCCTGCGACACGCTGCATTAAAACCCACAGTGGCCCAGTGTGAGACAAAGTTCTCGCTTTATATAAACGTCTTGCTTTACACACACACACACACACACCATCACATACTAATGAGAGGCCAAAAGGTCGGGACAGGAGTGCTTTAAAGACAGGGCACAGACAAATTTGTTGTGTGATGATGCTTTCATCTAAAAGTGACGAACAAATGATTTCAGTATGGCTGCTACTACTGTTACTGGTTACGCTACTTTTTCGTTTGTAGATTAGAGTATGTTTTACTGTTTCAGAAAACACATAAGCAAGTATATTTGGGATTACTTAACCACTCAACACAGTTTGAGGCATAGGGAGTGATGGTTTAGGCATGCAGTTGTCATTATGCTAACTGGTGGCTGTACACTTTCATGACTTGTTAGTAGCATTAGCCAAGTAGTTTAGGGCAAAGCTAAACAGTCAAGCATTCAGATTTACTACATTCGGTATAGGGAGAAAATTGTGTACCCATTTTCTCCAATGATCACTTTAAAATCTGAATCAGAATCAGAATCAGAAAACTTTATTGTTCCCAGAGGAAATTGGGCATAACATTCCGGCATAACATTCCAGCATTGTCCCTTAGAGCTCACATTTACAGAATTATAAACAATGAAGAATGGTGAAGTTGATGGTGTCGTGAGAACTCTATAATGCTCAATATATGGATTGCTAGGTTTTTTGGTACCCTACAGTATGTTAGTTCTTTAACCTGCATTTTAATCCTGTAAACAAAATTACCACAGACAACATCACCATAACCTTAGCAAGACTGTTTAGCAATGTACAGTGAGAATTTCTATGCTGTTTTTTTTTCACTTTGTTTAATTAATTATTCGGATTACAGCCCTTATTTTTTTATCTGCATTTTAGGAGTACAAACTCTTTCGAAAATGTGGACAGAATAGGCTTACAGGTTGTTTGAACTGAAGTGAATACAGATATTTATCAAAATAGGTATATCAAAAATGCATATATATATATATATATATATATACTTGCATTTTTGATATACCAAACATACCAAAACCTAATTAATGACAAAGAGAATCAGAAAAGTGAGAAAAAAGTGATCATAGCAGAGGTTATGTAATGTGTAAATCTTCATATGGAGGGAATGATTACATCAATAGACAGGGGCGGACTGGGACAAAAAAAAACAGCCCTGGACTTCATTTACCAGTTCGGCCATGGTTCCTAGGGTGTGGTGTGTGAGCCTGGTCTCACGCGTTTATACAGTTTAATCAAAATAAATGCTGCAATTACGATTAAGGTTTTTTTCCTTGCTAGAACAACGCTTCACTTTTTTATGCTAGGACAATGCTTTACTACCCTGTATTATAATGCACACTGTGTAACATTGCCAGTATCAGCGGTGACTGAGGGACAGTATGAGATAAATAATAGCTTGATTCCTCATGGTTTTTGTTTGTAAAGCAGTTAAATCAGTTGAAATACAGTGAGACAGGGAATGTCCCTAACCCTAACCCTAATCCTAACCCTAACAGTTACCAGTTAGTGCAGATACTGTGTTATGCACTGCGCATTAAAATACATAGGGAAATAAAGAGTTGTCAGAGTGTGAAAATAGCCCTAGAGCATGCTTGTATTTTGATTAAATTGTATTTTGTGAAATCTGCACAAAAAGTCGTGAGATCGGGTTGGGTATGTGCATCTCAGCCGCATCAATGGCCTTGGACCGAATGAATGTTCTGGAATTTTCCAGAAGGTGCAGAGTCTGCCCCTGTCAATAGTAAACATCTAAAGTGATATCATATTAATCCAAAGGACATGGAAAGGATAAATGGTTGCTTTGCTAGGGGGAATAAATGAGAGGAAGACCCTCACACATCTTCAGTTTAAGCACTGAGTATATCTGAGCATGTTCCCAAACAGCTGTCAAAAGATATAAAACACAGTAAAAGCACATACTTGAAAGAACCAAGACAGACATCATATGTTTGGGCCACAATCATAACATAGTGTGCTGTAGGTTTTGACACAGAGAAAAAAGAAATGAAATAAAACCTTGTAAAGCCCTATGTGTAAAACAGCCCTCACCAAGCCCCTGGCCTCTTTACACCCCTCAGGAGCCCCCAGGCGCCAAGATGCACTCAGCTCTGTTCTAAAACCCCGAACCCGCGCATATTCCATGCATTGGTCTCTTTTTTTTCTTTTGAATCTTATTAGTGGCTGAACTTGGTTTAACTGAAAAAGACTGCCGACTTCACTCAATTAGCGCTAATAGGATTACGGGGCTGGTATGGGCCGGGAGGTTTAAATAGGACTGGAATTTTGGCAGACACCTGCTACATGTACTGCATTAATCTTATAAAGGAGGGTATGTGGGCTCGTTAACGGGGCCCACCGATGCCAAGGCTCAGGCCGGCATGTTTCCTAGGGAAGGAGAGAGTGGAGCAGGAAGTTGCCACTGGTACAGTGGGACGATGTGGGTGCTGTTTGAGTGCGTAGCCACAACTTTCCTATGCATGTGGCGCAGTGCCCTAAAAGTCACAAACCATTCAGCTTTTGCTAGCTGAGCGGATCCCTACAAACAGACATGCTGGCCTTCTGGCTGCCTGAAAGCACCCAGCCTATGAATGCTTGCCCCATTAAATATCAGAACAGAATTAAAAATCTGTATCTTTTATTGGATAATGAGATAATGGATGAAATATACAGTACGCATTTACTTATTATGGCTAGCTGAGTCGATTTGCCATTTAAATCATTGACCTAAAACACAGAATTACAGTCTGATGGAGTAAAGGGCTGCACACTATGGACAAAAAGAGCATATCACGATTACATTGCAATGTGTTGTGATTGCAGTAGGATTTGAAATATATTAACCTTTTTAATTTTAGCCTTATCACTGCTCTTTTTTTAACTTAAAGCGATAGTTCACCCAAAAATGAAAATTTGATGTTTATTTGCTTACCCCCAGGGCATTCAAGTCGAAGGTGAC
>JBBKCR010000122.1:19909572-19925331 GCA_037577295.1 Ladigesia roloffi | reverse complement strand
GGACTAACTCTTTTAAAACTGCTGCCCAGGACGAACTCTTCTAAAACTGCTGCCCAGGACTAACTCTTCTAAAACTGCTCCCCAGGACTAACTCTTCTAAAACTGCTCCCCAGGACTAACTCTTCTAAAACTGCTGCCCAGGACTAACTCTTCTAAAACTGCTGCCCAAGACTAACTCTTCTAAAACTGCTGTCCAGGACTAACTCTTCTAAAACTGCTGTCGAGGACTAACTCTTCTTAAATTGTAGCCTATACCTACCCCTTCTAAAACTGGTGCCCAGGCCTCCTCTCTCCCTCTCACTCCTTTTTTATCTCTGGGTCAACCTGTGGAGGATGGGTTCCCCTTTTGAGTCTTGGTTCCTCCCGAGGTTTCTTCCTCTATCTGAGGGATTTTTTCCTTGCCTCTGTTGCCTTCGGCTTGGACCTCGACTCTGTAAAGCTGCTTTGTGACAACCTGGTTGTAAAATGCACTTCATAAATAAAATTGAATTTAATTTAATTAATCTGCTACCTAGATCCAGCCCTTCTAAAATCACAACTTAAAATTATCCCCTCTAAAACTGCTGCCCAGGACTAACTTTTAACTTTAATACCATTTATTATTGAATTTTATCTTAATAATAAATGTTCTGAGCTTGGATGGTGCATCCTAGGAAAAAATATTTAATGGTCATAAACAATTATACTCTTTAAAGGTTCGTCATTGACAAAAATGCTTCTTTAAATAACCACGAGTTAAAGGTTATAAAGTGAACCAAATGTGGTTTCTTAATTGCACCACTCCAGAGAACAACTTGCAGCACCTAAACTGTCTATGTGTAAATACAAATAGACAAATGGTCAAAAGTCCCCACTCAAAATCTTTTTTAAAATCTCAATGTTTATTCCTTGCATGGCCACAGTCATTCCTTCTCCCTTGAGGTCTGTTCATTTGTCATGAGTCAGTACTGAATAGTTGGAGGGAAGAAATGTGTTGAAATTTGAAGAAAGTTTTTTTAAATTAGGAGTCTGCAGTTTAAAATGAGAACTGTAAGACCAATGGATTTTCCCAAGTGGAAGTAACCAGAGGAAGTGTGAGGCGCGAGGCTTAAATTTTCTGAATTGGGATCTGTCTGTCACTCTCCTGTAAAGACACTCCACATTCACTCTGTTCCACTCCACCCAATTAAAATAGCTGTCTTTGCTCTTCCACTCGCAAGATTCAAACCTACTTTCTTTCATAAGCATTCACTCACTCATTTGTCCACCATATCAGACCAGCATATGTCTCATTTGGAATCATGCACACATCTGCTTTTTCACATATTCCCTCTAACCATCATATTTCAGTCAAATAAAACCAGCCAAGAATTTCACTGTGGTGACTCTAAGTAGTTAAAATACTGTTCTCAGTTCAGTGTCTGCACATCTTTATTACCTTACCCCACATTCACATCAGAAACATTTTCATTTTTTTGGCAAAGAGGCCAGAATGTTTGTCCCTGCCTAATTCAGGACAATACATGTAGCTTATAATGCAGTATTACACAACTTTATTCATTACTAACGTGTCACTGTTATAGTACCATTATACACTTCATTTTCATCACCATCACTAGCATTACAGCACAAGTAAAACCACAATTGGTGGGTTTTCATTGCAGAAATTATTCTTTAAATAGTCAGTCAGTTCCCTATGTGTGACAGTTAAATATTTATATACTGTTGAATTTTTTATTATATTATATTCGATTTGTTACGGTTTTAATCAGATAATTTCGTAGTAGTTGGGTAATCAGAGTTCAAACATAAACATGAGGTACACTTAAATAAATGAATAAGATAAGTAAATTAAATGTAGAATTTCACTACCATTGATGCTGTATTGATTATATTTTAGGATAAACTTGGCAAGTGATCTAACATTTAAATCCAGCTAACATGAAAAATATGGATAAAAAATAAATGAGGGCCCCAATTAAATAGTCTTTATGTATTAAAGGTATTTTTACAAAATGAGGTACTGTAGGGTTGGTTCACCAATGTGGAAAAGTCCAGTGATCCAGCTTTAGGTATTCATATTTTTCAGAAATCAAATACGTATCTGTGTGTGTGCATCCATTAGCCTTTTATATAATAAAATAAATTTATTTTCTATTTGTTTTGCTGTTCCTAATTTTCTTTTTTCTATCTATCTATCTATCTATCTATCTTACTTTTCCTTTTTTTCATTCATACCACAAAATAGCATGAATGATTCTGAAGGGAACAAAAATAGCTTTACCCTTTTGAAAACGAGCTCTACAGATTGCAGGTTGCAGCTCAGGCTGGTTTAATCTTTGCCCTAAGTTACGATTGCATTGGATCAATGTAGGATAAGGCTATCTGAGGTTATGAATCCTTTCAGATCCTCCATGTTCTTTACCACTTTGCCTTCCACTGTTTGCATATTTTCATTAGTCGCTTGGTATTAGAGCATCCGGCAGGTAAATGCAAATGTAGTGAAGTGAATGAGGCCAATGTACCTTCCAGGCATGATAGGAGTGAGTCCAGACTTCAGGCTGGATGTGGTGGTGGGAGCCGTACTGGGAACTATAGTGGTAGGTGTGCGGGTTGTGCCATGGGTTTGACCCCCACTCAGTCTGTTGGTTCACTCCACTCCTCATAACAGAAACGGGCACGCTCGGATGAGTCTGGAACATTCTTGAAGTGCAAAAGAAGGCACACTGAAAAATAACAAGAGTTAAAGGGAAATCGGTCAGAAATCCTCATCAAATGCTGCATGATACTGTACAGTATTTGCAAATTAATGCTAGTTGGAATTGACCTGCACATGACTAAGGGAGGGAATTTTTTGTCCATGTCAATAAAACCAGATCCAGTTGACCCACCCAGCACTAAATTTGGGTTCCATCATTGCTACTGTTGCCAGGATTGCCAGCTTTGCAGAACATTGGAAAAATATCATTCAGCCTAATGAAAATTGTGTTTTGAATCAAAATATCTACAGTTAGATTGTGTTAAGATATTTAGATATTTATGTGAAATGACATACTGTAAGGATAGACTAATTTGTGGGGTTGTTTTTGGCTAATGTTAACACAGTGACAAACTCTTTTTCTCATGGCCTCCCTGCATACTTTCATAGTTCAATAATAACAAGATTAAGACAATGTTATGCATGGACTCTCATTATAATGCAAGGGATTTTTTGTATTTATTCTTTAAATCTTGTCCAACTTTGGAAAATTGACTTTAAGAGAATTCAAATGTGACCAGATAAGCCGTCGATGCAGTTGCATGAACTGATTTTATATAAATATTATATAAATTTTTCTTTTGATTACGAATAATGCTTTTAGGAATTCTTTATTTCGGTTGAGGGAAAGCCATGCAAACTGATTAATATGTAGCTACAGAATAATAAGAGGCGGCATGCTACAAATAAACCTGTTATTTAGGCTGTCACACACAATCAGTTGATATATATACCCAGCCAGAGAGCAATTTAAATGCCACAAAACTTGAACTAACACACTTCAGTGTTATCAACCCATTTAATAAAGTCAGCCTTTCAGTTCCAAGTGACAGAAAGCATAATTTGGAGAAATATTACCCTGGAGTACTGTTGTCTCAGCATGACATTAATTTACACAATGATTCAATAACATTTTTTTTTATGTTATTTTCACAAGATCTTTTTAAACCTTGTAGTTAGACATGGACTGTGAAATGGGCAGGTTTTTTTTAATTACTTTTTTCATTCTTGTCCTATAATGTCCTACAAATTGCCTTATGTATATATCACGATACAGAAATAAACCTAAATTGCTTTGTGTTATCCTCTCTTGTGCTGAAAGTGTAGAATGTTTTTTCCTTTTCCTCTTTTCTTAGACAGGGATGAAATATTTTTGTTTTTGTCTCACCCACGTGTCATGGCACAGCTGCTTCACCTCATAAAACTTAACTTTACATCTGCTGTATTAATGATTGGACTAATTTATTTAATTAAAATGCTCAACCCACAACTGTGTTTTCATAGCAACAGTCACTGCCTTTAAAGAATGTTTTACAAAAGTCCCATTCAACACATACCACTTTAAATGTTCAATATAAAATTACCACATAAGTCATAAAGTCATAAATACCTCAGAACTGTCATAATAGTAAATTAATAGTTAACAAAAAAAGTCCCTAGTGACCTGGTGCTTGCTAAATAATATTACTCTAGTATTCATCTACACTTGTAAATTGTAGCCTTTTATTTATGTTTATTTATTACTACTGGTTCTATAGTCTTTCAAACACTTTGAGTAACTATTACTGAATACTGTGAAAACTCTCACAATGTATTTTCCATGAATTAGCTTCGTTAAAGCTATGAAAGTGCCCTCACACACCAGAACCTACTGAACACAAGAATGGTGAGGCCAGTTACACATGGTTTGTGACCGGTTACATATACAATCTATGTCTACAGTAACTCAAATATATCCACAAATGATCTCCGAGTACAGAATTGGATCTCTGGTCACTTTTTGGTTCGGCACTGATTGCGACAGTGTGTCATCACAGTGGAATGGTCAGCGGGTAGCGGCGTCCCACCTAGGCACTGTCCCACAGCAGGGCCGCCCCTGAGGACAGGACTTTGTTGGTGCAAGGCCTGCATGACAGGGCCTGCTTCTGGGCCCATGGCGAACTAGTCTTTGCAGCATAATGGGCTTATCAGAAATATGTCTTTTGAGCGAGTGAGCGATTGTGCGATTCACACCGCTTCTCCTGAATGAGGATGGGGGGCTAATGAATATGAGAGGGACAATGGCAAAGTGGCGAGGAACAGAGAGCGACAGAGAATCAAGGAGATTAGGCTGCATGCCAGAGCTTTCTGTTCTAAGCACAGTCGGCTAGGCAAACTGGACCAGAACATTACGTCCTTTCAAAGTCCCATAGGCCTTGGCAAGTGAGTGTGTGATGTAATGCATGGTCTTGCAATAATAACTCCGTGGCTGCTGTACGAGTCGGCTATTATACAGCCCTGAAAGTAAAATAATATATTAAATGTGCGTGATTCACACGTGTACCATCATTTCTGCATGAATAAAATATATCACAATTTTTACATCAGTACCATCTTCCGGAGACAATTGTATTGATGTAATAGCTTTTATTCATGTGGAAATTATAGTCATGTTTAAATTGAGCACAAGGTTCCACACTGCATCATATAGTCTCTATCAGTCCATAGGTGCATGCATGCACAGCTACAGTAGGTAATCTTGTTGATATGTAGTCTCTAGGCTATGAACTGCAGCTGCCCTTTAGTCATCATTATAATGTCCATCCATTAGAAGCAACTTTACCCAATTGGAGGGGCCAGACCGTGGACTCCAAAGAGCAGAAAGGAGTGAGAGACCCTTAATAAGCTGAGCAGTGGCATTCCAAAAAGGAGGAAGGCTCGCATCTGCCTCCACCTCACACAGGAGGTAATTGGCTAGCCCCTCTCTTTCTCTCCTCACCTCACTTCTTCTGGGCGCAGTGCAATCACCGCTAGATTTTCTCCTTCCTGTCGCCAGCATTGCAGATTGCTGCTGCTGTATAATTGCTGATTCCACAGCCTGGTCAAATTTGAAGATGGCCTGAAGGAGTGAGATGAAGGGGAAAAAAAAGCATAGTCTTGTCCATCTACATTCCAGGGGACAGTGCCCGGTTTAGCCCTCTCTATTGGAGACAATTGTCCCTGTCTGCACTTGACTTGGGTCTGTGTCTGTGCAGGCCATTATTTGTGTGGAAGCCTTTTTATAAACTAGCGGAGCAGTATTCCTCACAAACAATGAAGGCGTTCTGTACAAGTTATAAACTAACAAAGCCTCTTTCAACAAGATAATGACCTTTACCATGGGCTTTGTCACTGGCACCTTCTTTCTGTCATTCTGCACTTGTTGGCAAATTTAGAGGTCAAATATTTCAAGACATTTACCAATTATAGCCTTTAGTGGTACTTCAGCAAACAGGGAGGGCCTATATTTGTACTTCATCTTACTGAGAAACTCATGGATGCTATTTTTGTTTAGCAACCTGCTCTAAAAAGGATTTGTACCATAGCATAAAGTGTTACTCTAATGTCTTTGAAGGGAATGTAAACTGCCAATTCTGACAAATCAGCAAACAGACGCCTGTAACAGTCTATAATGTGAGGAGATGGAGGGCCTTTCGAGGCCTACCACATGTGATTGGTATATATAGGCTCAAGCTCACAATCTTCCTAAGAAACATAGCTGGTGACACCATCTGAAAGCCCATTAGCATATTTTATCAGTTTGTGGATATGTTTTGGTGTAAATCCCATTTAGGTTAGAATGGAATCACTATAGTCTGTGTGATAGTCTTATCTAGTGCAAAATCTTTGAGCTGTGGCTTAAGTTTCCAGGTTATAGCAAATAAAAATACCATTGCTATCACACCAACAACCTCTTCCTTTTTGTGCTCTTTGCCAGATGCTCTTTCGGTGCCAGCTATCCTGTGAAAAGTTAACGATGGGAGAATCATATCAGCATGCATGAAAAGTTAAGGTGTTTTCTAACTTCTACTGTAAAATGACCATTTTAATGAGACAACTGTTATTTCTATTGCAATTCATTTTCAATTATTACAAATTATGCATTGACACTACAAAGCCTTGCACTGAAATTGCTATGGCATCAGTGTTGGAGGACTTCTCATAAGACCCACCCTGCACCAGGGTGTGTGGTTGACACAAAAGTTATAATATAACATGAGAAAGAGAAAGAAAGGTGTATATATAGACAGAGAGAGAGAGAGAGAGAGAGAGGGAGGGAGAGAGTGTTAGCATGGTCTCTCAGGATGTGTTATAGTCTGATAAGCTCTTCTTTCCCCACGGGCCTCATTAAAAGGCTTCCGTCAGGAACAGCACTGTGTGACACTGCACACTTCCACTTTCACCAGCTTTTCTGCTCAAAGCTCCTTCTCTCCCACCCAGGCCCAGGCCAAAAACACAGAGACACTCATGTCCGCTCGTTTATCTTCGCTGCCTCACTGTTGGTCAGGATATGTCCACATATTGTTGCAAGTCTTTCAAGTAGAAGCGCCTATTTATTTGCTCTTTTCACTGTTAATTCTTTTGCTTTTTGTGCCTCACAGGCTCCCTCCTGGGCTCTGAACAGAGTGGCATTGGCTGCCTCTCAGTGTCCCAGCCCATGGTCACTGAGCCAGGAGAATGGAAGGGCTTAAAGACAGAGGAACCACAATCTCCTTACACACACAAACTCATATAGACACCTAGTAGAATCGGGTGGGGCTGATTCTGTAAAATGAGTCAATTCCTCTCTGTTAGTAGCCCTAATAACTGAAAGGGGCTACTGTATAGCACAGATAGTATGGCCACTGTGGTATAGTAGTATTTGGTATATTTTTTTGCATATACAGTATATTTATTTGGGGGTGGGTTATGGGGTGTGTTTTATCGAAATTTCCAGTAATCCAATTTAGTCCCTTCCAATACCACTAGCTAGAACTTTATCTGAAAATGGCACCAAGTTGTGAGGATTAAGACAAGCACATGCTTCCTGTAAATCACGTGAAGCAACACCGCACCTTCTTCAACTGTTGATAACACCACATCAGCTATTTTTAAATGTATTAGCTATTTTAAAATGTATTAGCTATTTTAAAATAATTGCTTTACAATTGTTGCAGCATTGCTTTCTGACATGGCTTCTCTACTTATGTTATTTATCTTATCGGATGTCCACTGTCCACTCAGCCCACAACAGTTTATCCCACCCATTTCCACAGATGTAGGGAGTGTTGCAGCACGAATGAGATACAATACAGGGCAGCCAATCAGAACATAGACAATTTACTTGTGGTATTTCCAAATATGAACAGACTAAATGTAGTTAATGCTCAGTTTGAGACACAAGCATGGTTTCAGTCCTCAGCAATTCACTTGTAAATCGTAAAACCTTGTAAAGAGTTAAATGCCGAAAACTTTAACTGAATTAGCTATTCCCGCTCTTTTCCACAAGCATGATCATTCCCTGAACTAAATTGTCCTGCTTACTTATTTGCTTATCATGAATGCTGTGCAGCAGATTTAGATCAGAGGGCTGATCTTTAGAGGCTACAGCGGGGAATCAGACCTGGGTGGTTAGTGCAGTCTATCTGAAAGAAAGCAGTGTAACTGTACATCTGCACCCTTCTGCACTAATCCTGTTAAGACAGCATGCTGGCTTGGTGTGTGAGGCTGTTCAGTGCTGCCCGTCGCATTCCCTCTACCTGCCGACCCCAAAATATGGGTTATGCAGACTGTGACACCACCAAACACACACTAGCTGAACATGAGTATGGCCTTGATGTCTAGTGCTAACTGTTTTCCATGAAAGTTATTTTTTCTTGTGAATGTACTTTGTAAATGAAATGAATTTACATGCAACTTCCTGTCTAAGGATCTACAGAATTACCATGTCTAGTGCTAACTGTTGTCCATGAAAGTTATTTTTTCTTGTGAATGTACTTTGTAAATGAAATGAATTTATATGCAACTTCCTGTCTATGGATCTACAGAATTACCAGGTTGCAAACTTCCTCCATTAAGTACTTTTTAATTGTCCTATTTAGCAGAGAGGGCAAGTTTCTGGGCGCCTTTCTACAGAACTAAACGCTTGTTTCACACGCCTATCATCATGATTTCTGAAGCGTATATGTAACATGTAACTTCACAAGAAAGGTGAAAATTAAATTACAAAACTGATTTCGTAGTTGCATTACAATAAATTTGTATATTGATGAGTATTTAGGGGTCCAAGCACTAAGTGCGAAGGGACCCTATTGTTTTTCCAAATATTCTTTTTTTCTTCCCTACGTAAAACACCGGCTGCAGCCTAGACCGAACGCACCAAGACGAAACTTCTTGGGGGACTGGTCAGTTATGTGTGTCAGATCGCAAATCCTTGAAATGACACATATCCTAGGTGGCGCTGTAACGGGCCAATGTATGTTTGCAATCGTATCTCTGGAACATTTAGAGATACATAAAAAAAATGTTCCACTGCTTATTCCCTGGAAAGTTCTGCATCAAATGTATATCTCCGATTTTCAAATGGCCACGCCCACTGGCCGCCATGTTGGCTAAACTACAAAACCTTCAAAAGTTAACTTGTCCCAGAGTGTTTATCCAAATCTCGCCAAATTTGGTATACATCATCTACGTTGATGGACGCAAATAGTTAGTGAAGCAGATTTTTGGTTTATGCAATTGTTACCCGTAAATACGTAGGAGTGGGAGTGGCCTATTTTTACCCTGAAGCAAATAGTTTTGGACATCAGCAAAAGATGGCCCATGTTCACCACTAGGTGGTGCTATAACATCTTTAATTAAGTTTTTGCTCATATCTCGTTAACTGGGTCACGTAAACTCAAGATTCTTCATGCATCTTGTACATTGGATGACCCTTCATATCATCTATATGATCACACCCACAAGGACATGCCAAATTCCCACCATTATTTAATGCCATTGTAATATGTCCATTTATCATTTTTCCTATGTATCCTAAACCATGTGGAATACATTTCTAATTCTTTCATAGGCTAATCTCATGGCACCATGTGACTCTTATGTATATAGCCATGCCCATTTCTGGCTGCCAAAATATATCCACCATTTTGAAAATCCCTCAAAACTTTTATAATCCATCTACTCCAAGGTCAATGCTCGAAATCTCATGAAATCTGGTACATCTCTATAGTAAGCCATCTGTAAAACTGCTTAAATCTGTGTCTCCTTCTCACACTTAATACGATTGTGCCCATGGTCGTCGGCGCTCACGTAGCTTGGACCCTGTTAATAACCGCTTGCGGTTCTAGTTTTTGTTTTGTATTTGTGGCTGTTCTACTAATTCAGTTTATTTCAGTTTCAAATAATGACAAAATCATAAACAGTAAGGTGTGGTATCAATTGAAAATGTATAATCGACTTGTTTTGGTGAGGTATGCCCGAGAAAGAGTGAAACAGAGGAGGTGCTTGAAGATCTAAGCACTTTGGAGGAAGTAGTTTGTTGTTGTTGGTGATGATGATCATTGTAGTGCATGGCATTTAGACTGTGCTCACGTTTCAGCAGAGGGCCTGAGAGCACTGCTGAATGTCTCTTCCAGACGGGCACGGAGAGGGTGTGTTTGTGTGTGTCTGGCCAGTGCCCCTCTTGAGCCCGTCTCATGGCTGGAGAGGAGTTGGAAGCACTGAGTGCAGCGAATAGGGACAAGACCAGGCTTTTGGTGTCATCTCTGATTGGTCAGGGGTGAGCGACGCCTCACCTCCGCCTGAACTCTGCCTCCGCTGCTGATTGGATGAGGGGGAGCGGAGCCTCACTTGTGGCTGAAGCATGCGTTTGGTGAGACTGACCATGAGAGTCAAGCTAGCTGCTCTTGAGCCATCACTCTGGGGCTGGAGCTCGTGGAGAGCCCCTTCATCAGCACGTGGCTGTGATAGCACTTCACACAAGTGCACCAAACCCCCCGAGCCGGCCCGCCGCCAACAAGCCAATTTTTATCTCCTTCCCTGTTATTAAGCAATAGGATGTCTGAGAGTGAATACCAAGATTTTAAGCTCATGCCCTTAGTGAACTTAGCGAGGCTGGCCAGATGACTTATCCTCTGGCTCCGTTAACGAAAGGACATCCTATGACTATTAGATCAACATTATTTCTGAAAGAATGTCCTAACATTTTTGCCATGTTTTTGCGCATTTCTGTACTTTAAAACCAACAGAAAAGTCCAAAGTGCAAGCTGAAGCCTATCAATGCGAATCATCACTTCAAAAAGTCAGCTGTGTTTAACACTGTGGCAAAAGTTTGTGTTGAATGGAGCAATAGAAATGACTTAGAATAAAACCTTTTAACATTGGATTTTTTTTTCGTCTCCTGTAAAGAAACTTTTATGGAGTTAGGAAGTTTTGTTCGAACAGAAACAAAATGTAAATGTAATTGATAACATTACTTTGTAATAATTGTTTAACTCTGCCTCTATCTACATGTAATAACAGTAAAATAGTTTTATAAAACAGTTGTTACAGTGCACTTTTAAGATTTAAAGTCTTTATACACATTTGTTCAAATTACCTGTTTCATTGATTGTGTGAAAATAAGTAAACAACCCATACAGGAAACAAACCTCTACATATTTTAATCCAGTTAATGTATATTTGCTGAATTGCATACAATGTTGGGTGAAAATTCATGAACTGTGGCCTTCACAAAACATATGGCACTCACAAAAATTCGGGAAAAAAAACTTTCATTTGACCAGAACTGTCCAAACTTTTGCCTTTTGCTGTTTGTGTTTAGGTGTTGTACTTCAGTCCACCACAAGAGGTCACTGCATTCAGTGCATGTAATGTAAACAGTGATGTCTCTCAGTTCACATTCTGTACATTTCTGCGTGATGATGGTGTTTGAAAATCAGAGACATAACATGGCTTCATTTTTGGTCTGGATTACTATAATTATAGACTCTAAGGGACAATGTAAAAGCTAAATATCGGTGTTCAATATGTTTTCACCTGAACATCTATTTCAGCTCCCTAGTGAACTGTCATACCCTCAAAAGATCTGAATCTAGTGTCTTCATCCAAAAGGCCTGAAGCTGTGTCGCACAATGTGGACCTATAATGAGGACTGAGAAGCAGTGTTGTCTGCTGTTGTTCTGGGCTTGTGTGTGATGTCCCAGTAGGAAAGGGAGGGTGTGAGGATACTGTGAAATCATTCAGAGCTTTTTTGTGACTGATTCCCTCTGTGGCACACGGCACCTCCACCCACACAAACAACACCAGACACACTTCTCCTCTGGTCCACACAGCCCTACATCCACCTCTACACACTGCACCCCTGCTCTGCACACTGCACACACACTCGCTGCACACTGCTGCTGCAGGGAGGCCACAATTTATCAACATCCTTATCATGGTTATGTAACACATCTTTTTAAGAATCTTTCTTTCTTTCTCTTCTCTTTTTCTCTGTCAATCTTCATACCTGTCTCTATTTCTCTGCTAAATTCAGCAACATATGTAACAGAACATTTTACATTTTCGATAAAATCACTGGGTTGTTTGTTTGGCTTTCTGATATTTTATAGTTAATAACTTACCAAATCTCATCCAATGTTACATTTATTTACACTAGTAAATAACTAGCAAACTGTCTCAAACACAAATAGTCATTTCATTTACTACCCAGTGACCATTGAAACTAGAGCTGTTTTCTGAATTTTAGATATGTTGTTGGTGAAAGAGTGGAAAACTAATAAGAGGGGGAAATGTTTCCTTTGGTACTAAAGCTTCCCATCATGCATTTTAGGCCAAAACCTTCTCGAGGCTTTCATAAAACAGAGGCGTCATGAATCAGGCAGTGTTTTCATAACCGTATTGCATAATATATTTCATGTGAGGAACCACTTAGAGGTATTAAATGCTTCAGAGGCCTGGTTCTTTTTCCCACCACTGTGATCGATTCTGACCTGGCAAGTTTCTGAATGACTGAATCATACAGGAATTTATCGATATAACAGTATCCGCCAAATTTATGGATGAAGATGTAATGTTAATGTCCAACTAAATGTAATGAAAAGGTCCCATAACAAGTGATGAAATTGTGTACAGTCTGCATAACCCATATTTTGGGGTCGGAAGGTAGGGGGAATGCGACTGGCAACACTGAACAGCCTCACACACAAATTAAACAAGCATGAAAGAATACCCATGTTTTTGATCTTATGCCATTTGGATCCTTTTGTTCACAAACAAATAAAAAATGACAAATGTTCGGTTAAAGGTTAGATAAAGTTTAATTTATGAATGAAACAATATTGGCTGCAAATATTGTCTCTTCAGGTTTCTAACACTTGGCTGTTGTCTGCAGGTTTCTGCTGAGTGCTCATGACACATGAGCTCATGAGAGATCATGAGAAATGTAGCATCACCTTTAACCTTCATTTTCCTTTACCTGAGGGATCAGATCCCCCCCTTATTTCTTTTTTTTTTAATGACAAATTCCCTTTAAAATTATGCCCTTGTCACACTATCCAGCCCTGCACAGTCTTTCCCTGCTTGTCTCGCCTTTTCCCCACATCCCACATCTCCTGATTTTCCTGTCTTATAATACTCATATTTCTTACCAATTTCCAGTCAGTTTCTGTCCATCACATGCCTGAGGCTTTGTAGAACCACATCAAGCTGATTAAATGCCGAGAAAGCATTTTCTCCCTTTAACAGGACTTCTGCTTTTTACAAAATGTTCACTTTGTGCCACAACTTAGATAATTCTGTGTAGTCTGGTTTACATCTCATACTTGCCACTCTGCTTTTCCTTGTTCTCTGTTTTCCTGTTAAACATATCAGAGTTGTGTATTTATATTTAAATATTTACATGTAGCTCCATAAACATGCTGGTTGTTTTTTTGTTTTTTTGCAAAGTCATTGCCCACGTGTCATAGTGACAGTCATTCAGTCACCCAGCCTAAATGCCACTCTTTCCTTTGTTTGCACACCTCCGTGGGCACCGAGTGCAAAAGTGCCCACATCCCCTCCGAACAGGCCCCCAAATATGTGCAAAAAACCCATGATTAGCACGATGCACAATGGGTTTCCTGAACATATCAAGCAAAATATCCGATGACTTTCAGAAAGGGGAAGTGTCTTTAATAGGAATTGTCTCTTGCTGTGTCATTCTGCGGTTCTTTGCTCACAAAAACAATCTCAGTACCAGAAATGCATGACTCACTGATGAACTGATCAGAGAGGTGCAATAATTTATTCAAACTAAAACCTGCTGGTCTCTCCGTAAGGGACTTTGGTCATGTCAACATTAAAGCTAAATGCGTCAGTGTTAGCCATCTGGATGATGATAATGATAATATACTGCTCAGTATTATTATTATTATTGTTGTTGTTGTTGTTGTTGTTGTTGTTGTTTTCGCTGTTGTTGTTATGGTGATGTTGTTGATGACAAAAAACAAATAAACTTTGCATGTAAATAGGTAACTTTGCAGGAGAAGAAAAACATATCATAACCTTTAATTATTTTAAAGTGGCAAGATTTTATTTTTATTTGGTTTATTGTGTTCATTATTTGGTTCAAGATTTTTTCATAGTTTTTTGTGTTTGTTTTTTTAAGCAGTAAAAAAGCACTAATGATAAAATCCATCATCATCCATTATTATCATCATTATCACCATTACTATCATTATTTAAACAATATCCTAAATAAAGTTTTCTGATTCTGATCCTTAATGGGGTTACTATGGTGTTGGTACTGATTCTGATTATCCTTAATGGTGTTGTTCTTGCTTTTAATGAGACAAGTAGATATGACATATAACCATGGAAAGTGATAAAGTCTTTCACACTTGGATAGAATAGTTAACTGAAATAGTGTCATAATATATAATATATATATACAATTCCTAGAAACATCCTATACATTCATAACAAAAATCCCATTGTTCCTTATCACTGGCCTCTTAGAGAATTTTTTATGATTTATTTGTAGATTTCCAGATTCATTTATGCATAGAATGTATTTACATGTAATTTAACACCAACCCTGTGATTGCCTTGTTGTGGAATATGATCATCTATATTAAGAGTTTGCAGCTTATTTCCCTCATTTATTTTGAATAGGTATTATACAGAGATAGAGATTGGTTTGTTAATGATGTGACTTATTTAAAGTTGTTATCTCTATAATCCAATTTCATTCAGGGACCCATTATACAAAACAAACAAATATCATCAGGATTTCTAATTGGATTGAAAGGTGCTTTATAGTCATCCTCTGAAGTGTATAATAAAATTGCTTAAATTATTATATTTCATAAAGTGGACATAAATTGACACTAGCAAATATTCAAATTCAAATATTCAGTCATATAAAAGGTCCACTTTTCTGTCCCAGACATCAGATCCAGCCCATTCTAAATAATACAGCAGTCTTTTTCAATACACGTGTCCACATTTATATATCTAGATAATATATATCTATTGTAATTTTACACTGTACCATCAGTGCAGTTTTTATTTTGTTTTTCATTTTTGCTGCTCTTAACTTTCAACTTTCTGCCCTGAAAATGCTAATTTTACGCTTGTGGGACTAATACAGGTTTATCGTATCTTAAGCTAAATCTTATTACTGTCTAAAAGATTTGAATGAATTTGCAGCAGCACTTTAATGTTGATAAAGCCAATAAGAATGTGATTTGTTAACACTAGCAGTTGGTCTGATCTGAGAGATGAAAGAATTCTTACCTGTGTGTGGCGGTAGGCCTGAAGGATAGCACTCGTCTCCGCTTGCTGATAGACAGGCCCTCCTGATCCTAGCATTCACCACTAAGCTGTCAGATATATAGCTTTTTCTGTTTCCTCTTTTCTCTGTCTATGGAACTGAGTGCAAAGGGAAGTTTCTACAGCAACATCTCCTACACTGGCCAACCCAAATATCAAACTCATTCGACATGTGATTCTTCTGTATTACATAAGAAAGTAATACATATCGTGATTTTATTATTTGGATCGATGAGTAATTCCAATGTTCAGAATGTTATGACCATTAATGGTAAAATGTATTTTAGCTGGTTTTGTGTCTTATTAGGTACTATATATACATATACACATATATATGCAGACTGGAAGAGAAGTGTGATATATGTCTGAGGGGAAAAACAGAACATATGTAATATGTGGTGTTTTTTTAAATATTGACAAAAATGTGC
>JBBKCR010000122.1:19864275-19874990 GCA_037577295.1 Ladigesia roloffi | reverse complement strand
CACACACACACACACACACACACACACACACACACACACACACACACACACACACACACACACACATGCACACAGACAAGCACTCACAGATGGCAGAAGGACCACTGTCTCGCCAGCAGCTCAGTAAAGCTATTTAGGGTCATTAGACTGTGTCCTCATATCACCTTAGCTTGTCCAACAAAGAAAAATAGGGGACTTTATTTTATTTGTATGCTGACTGGAATCGAATGTTGAATTAAGTATGCACACATTCAGGCAGGTTCACACACAAGTGTATTATTTGTCATTTAAATCACGTGTCATTCTAATTTTTTGTAAGGAGTAGTAGAAGCAGAGGTCGCAGTTCATGAAGATGATCATATTTCCTTCTCTCTCTGTCCATGGTGTTTGTACAACAGACATGGAGAGTGCCATTACGTTGTGGCAGTTCCTGCTACAGCTGCTGTTGGACCAGAGCCACAAGCACCTCATCTGCTGGACGTCCAACGACGGCGAGTTCAAACTGCTCAAGTCCGAGGAGGTGGCCAAACTCTGGGGTCTGCGCAAGAACAAGACAAACATGAACTACGACAAACTCAGCCGAGCGCTGCGTTACTACTACGACAAGGTCCGTCCCTGCAAAGCTTTCATTTTTAGTCTTCTGTTACGTGTTATTTTTTATTCGGATATTATCATAAATAAACTGTAATTTTTAACATTGATAAATCTGTGAGTACTATTATTTTAAATATGATTACAGTGTTCCTCCTCAAAGTTGTGGTTTTGAGTTCGCGGCCTCAGTCATTTATGGATTTTTTAAAAATAATCTAATAAATAATTGTTCACTTATTGTCTGCAATAGTTCGCAAATTGTCTGCATCATAACAGTTTCCTGCATGGAACGTCTCCAATGTTTCTCGTGTTAATCATTTTGTATTTCCTGTATTTTTATTACTGTAAATTAAATTCATTTAATACAGTATTTACCCTGCTTATACTAAAGATAATAACGCAGCATACAAAAGAAAACCTGCATGAATTACAGCGCAGTCTATATAGGTAACATAATTATTTTGTAGTCTAGCACTTCAGGAGACAGTATAGATGTGGGTTTACCTTTACCTTTTTTTAGGGTATTGTATTAAGTTGAGTTGTATGTATTAAGTGTTTTGGGAGCGTATCTGGGAGCATATTTAGGGTTCAAACTATACGAAATAAAATTTTTACCTCATCACACACTCACATATTTTATAGTTCGCTCCCCTGCAAATTTCTACTGTATTTGCATTGGCGTATAATTATTTGTATTGACCAGTCTATCCATTCAATTCAGGAAATGGCATAAGCATGGCAAAACCATGGAAATACCTTCCATATAATAGGACTATATTCAACATAACATCTCCTAGTCCTCTAATGTACTCACACTGAACTGATGAAAATGTATAATGCACTCTTTGGACAGAACATAGAAAAGTACATGATCAGTTGTTAATTTTTTTTTCTCTTTCAGAACATTATAAAGAAGGTGATTGGACAGAAGTTTGTTTACAAGTTTGTCTCATTTCCTGACATCCTGAAAATGGATCCTCAGGCGGTGGAGTTTGGGCGTGATGGAGGTGGGGTCATGTTACCAGAGGTGGAGTCTGATGGTGGAGAAGGGGAGGAGTCTCCAAAACTCTCTCTTTCTTCGCTCAGAAGCCCAACCTGCAGGAATGAATACCTACACTCTGGCCTATACTCATCTTTTACCGTTAGCTCCCTCCAGGGCCAACCTCCGCTGCTGCATCCAATCAAAGTAGAGAAGCATCGTGGGGCTGAGAGAGGCGAGGAAGGACCAACCGTGATTCGGTTTGTCACGAATCGGTCAGAGAAGGTGGTGCCCCTCCCTTCTTCTCCTGCACCCACCTCTTCTGATGTTTTCTTCAGCGCAAAAGCCTCTCCACATTCCTCCCGCTCCCCCTCCCCCTCTCTGAGCCCGTCATACACGCGGAGGCCTGGGTTGAGCCCCGAGGCTCGCATGGACGATTCAGAGCAGAACGCTCAGCCTCTCAATTTATCGTCCGGCCACAGAGAGCGCGCCCAGGCCCATGCTCAGGCCACGCCTCCAGAGAGGAGGGCCAGCAGCAATGGACTTCCTCCCAAAGCTCGAAAACCCAAAGGCCTGGAAATCTCAGCCCCTTCCATATTGCTTTCAGGAAGTGACCTGGGCTCAATTGCTCTTAACAGCCCTGCACTGCCCTCAGGGTCCCTCACACCAGCCTTCTTTACTGCACAGGTAACGCGTGCGCGCGCACACACACACGCACACACACACACACACACACACACGCAGTAATATATTTATTGACTTCTCCCACCAACTGTCAAACAAATGCAATCTTGTGCAACTGTGTAGACCTCTGCCCTCATATTTCAAGCCAGCATCAGTCTAGGTTAAGGGTCTAATGATACAAATAGCCGCAATCCAGTTTTGTATTTGGATGTTTTGGTTGATGTACAATTGCCAAACCAAGAATGCAATGCCTGGTGAAAGTATAAATAACACAAAGCAGTAATTTTCTCAGAACACCTAACTTGAGTAAATGGTCTTAGGTGCAGATGGGATTTTTCTTTCACATTACTTTCAGGAATATTGTTCAGTGTTTTTAACAGAACAAAGAAAAGTTTTGGCAGTTTTAGATGTGAAGCACCTTATGGACCTGCCTTGCAACATACTATCTCCATACTAACACCCATCCACCCATCTAGGTTTAGCAGGCTAATAGCTCTCTGCGAAGGGGTGCTATCAAGGGCGTAGCACCAAATTCTGGGCTGTATGCACAAGCAGTGGCCATGGGCCCCCGTAAGCTCAAGATTCAAAACTACCTACAACCTCAGGGGCCCTCCCCCCATTTGGGGCCCTGGTAATTTAGTCCCAATTTTCACCCAACTATGATGCCCCTGGGTGCCATTACCGGTCATACAGCTTAGCATTAGTGACACTGGGCATTGTTGTTGGCTGATACTGCAATTATTTTATTGAAAAAAAAAACTGAATTCCATGGTTGCATATTTTTACAAATTGCCTTTCATAAAAATATAATATGAATATGTGTGTTTTAACAACCCTAGTCTGGGTGTCTATAGTGACAGGCTGGGCTAAAAGGATGCACATAGTGGGACATGAAAAGAAGAGGGAAAAGAGTAAAAAGTGAAAGAGGGCGGAGAGCGACCTGTAAGTGAAGCCATATGCCCATAATCCTGCACACTACAGTGGAGTGACACGGGACAGAAAGAGGGAGATGAAATTGATTTCATATGTCTCTCTACAGCCAGAACCTGGTGATCCAAGGTCCCTGACCTATAAGAAGGAACACACTAGTGTACACATACACACACACACACACACTCTCTTTCTCTTTCTCACTCTCTCTCTCTCACACACACACAGTAGAGATAGAAAAGAATTGAGTCGGTTTAAAGCATATAATAAGAAATACTTTTCAGTGCAAAATGAAATGTTTTGATTGTTTGTAAAAACACGAATGAGGCACCTTTCCATAAAACCTTTTTAGCTTAGTGGGGGTCTATAAAAATCAGTAGCGAAAACAAAAAAACAGGAAATATTATTTTTCATGGCATCATTTGCATAAGGCTTACTAGTGTCAGTTTGATTTTACTAACATTTAGCATAATTAGCATTAGCTACTTCCTTAACCCCAACATCCTTTCAGGAAGTTTACGCTAAACCGTTCTCCCAGACTGATTCGACCAGTTTTGCCTAAAGGAATGTAATTATGTTCTGGTGTGTTGTACGATCACATCACTTTTAATCATGAAGCAAATGTAATGACAGTGGAATAAGCAAATCCACAACCAGCTCAGCCAGTTCGACATCTACAGTCTTGAGTCTCAGCTTGTAGAGAGAGTGGGAAACACGCACTTTGATCTTGAGCAGCACTTCTCCTCTCATCAAAAACTATGAACCATGCAAACACCCACACACACACACACTGCCATTTTACTGTTGCTCAAAAAAGCAGAAGCTTGTGTCATTGCCTCAAAACCTATGCAATATTAACAGAATTCACATTATATTGAATTAGATCGCTGTATGAGATATTTAAGTTGGAATTAAAAAGGCAATGAACCCATGCTTCCTGAGGACTTGTTTTCCAAACTAAACCTCATATGACCTGTTTTTCTTGGACAGTTTTTTCTTACTATTTAAAAATGTTACAAGAATCTTTCCCATCATTGCACATGTGAACCAGACAAAAAATACATTTCCAGAAAAGAGACCTTTTGTATCACCATGTTCACAGAATACAGTACTCTTGAGCTATTTTGAGAAATATATGTGGAATATTGAGATGCCGGTTATTAATGATATTCTAATTTATAGTACACTTCGAAGTTATTATTACTTATTATAAAGTAAAATGCTGTTTTGTTTTTTACTAAGAAGACCGGCACATGCACCTTTTCTGAATTGAGGCTTGAAATGCTGAACATAGCATAGTCGCATAATTGTCGCTGTTTTGTTGTTTATGCAGCACAGGGGAGTTTGTTTGCTTCTGATTGGTCAAATCTACAGGCAGTTCTCATGCTCTTCGTGTTATTATATGAAATGTCCCCATCTTGAATTAGTTAAGGCAAAGTTGCTGATAATTAACAAAATTACAGACATAAAAATCACTGCGGCTTCTATATGAAAATGAATAAACAATTTACGGTTAATTTTTAAATGTTTTTAATGGTTCTTTCATAATTATCTGATGCATCCAGTAAATTAAATACATTATAGTTAACTCGGACATAGCAGTAATCGATCTGTCTGTATTTGTGTTTGTGTCTGTGTGTGTGTGGGTGTGTTTGTCCTTTACAGACTCCCTCGGGTTTGCTGCTGGCTCCAAGCCCTCTCCTCTCCTCCATTCACTTCTGGAGCAGTCTGAGTCCCGTCGCCCCTCTCAGTCCAGCAAGACTACAGGGACATGGCTCCCTCTTCCAGGTACACACACACACACAGTCCAGTTCATTTGACTGCACAATGAAGTAACATTTGTTTATATTTTGACAACTTTGTCCAGCTTTTTTCATTCATTTAGATTTCAAACAAATACAGTCCGAGCAGATATGAGATGAAAAATGTTGCATGGCGCGTGTGTGTGTGTGTGTGTGTGTGTGCGCGCGCTCTGCTGGCTCTGTATTTGAAATCAAAAGAAGCCTCTGTTCTGAGATGGTTATCTGTGTTTTCAATCATGGGTACTGGGCAGATGATCAGAGCTTTTTTTCCTGAATATTTGCAGGGGATGAGTGTGTGTGTGTGTGTGTGGGTATATCCATGTAAATGATGCTTTTGTGTGTTAAAGTGTCAACTCTGTCATAACAAAACCTGCTATCATCGAAATAGTTATTTACAGAAGGAAGAGAATCATTTATAACTTTTAAATATTTATGTACAGAGATTATATTCCAGGTATTTCTGGGCATTTTTATTGGTTTATTCTTCTCCATATGTTCACGCAGTTTGAAGGAATCAGAATCGCAGCATTTGAGTAGAGCAAGGACAATGTGATAGTGGGGATCAATGTGTCTGTTACATATGCTTTGTATGTACTTTTGCACAGGGAGTGTGTTTCTGTTTGGTGTCGTGTTTCACTGCTCATGTGAGCAAGAGGGGAAATCCTGTGGATACTTCCTGTTCTGGCCCAGGGGAGACTGCTGTCTGCAGTGTGTGTATGTGCGTGTGCTTTGTGTTTATGGACATGTCAAGTTGTGAGGGGCAGGGTGTGTCTATCAAAAATATCACAACAGGAAGCTGTTTAAGTAACCATGGATACTTTCATGACAAAGCTAGTGACAGTTAATAATATACTTTCACCATACTGTACCACACAAATACCCACACACACACACGCACACACACTTACACTTCCTCCCCAGGCGATGGCACAGGGAGTTTTCTGACTGGTCACATGACCTTTTTGTTGCTTGCTGACTGGCTATAGAGGAAAACTCTTGGTTTGTTTTTTTTTTCCTTTTTTCTTTCAAAGAATTATAATTTTCCTCCATTCTGTTCTTTTTTTCAGTCTTCAGAAACAGTCTCACATCTACTGTGCTTAATAATTGCACAGTGTATTTATTTATTCATTTATTTGTCATTGTGTTGAAGGATTTACTTGTGTGTATGTGTGTGTGTGCGCGTGTGTGGGTTAGGGTTTGGAAATAAGCTACAGATGTTTCCTCTCCACATTGGATACGGAGGGGGGCAGCTTCCTGTTAAATAAAGGGAGGGGGTGATAACTGAAAAAAAGAGTCTCTGTGTGTATGGTCAGCTCTCTCATAACAGGAAGTTCCTCTCCTAGCATTACCGTGATGCATTAGTGGTCATGAGGGGCTGACTATGTACATGTTTGTGTGTGCGAGACTGAAAAAAGGTAGTCATTGAAGGCGAGCATCTGGTTCTGTTTGTGTAGTGATTCCATTTTAGCACACCAATACTACCGTCACTTGTAGTAAAGCGTGTAGCCCTGTTTTTCAAACACTTTTTCAAAGCACTAAACATTATTTTTGTGTAGTTGATCCATTTAGGAACAGATTCTACCAGTCTGTGTTTGTTTTACTTCGATTTTCAGAGTACACCCATTTATTTGATTGTGTTTTGCTTTTATTTCCTGGTATGATTTTTGATCACCTTGTTTCCTTGTCACACAACATAAATTAAAGGAATGGGGTTGGTCATATAATTATATTATTAAAGATATGGAGATGTATTATTAATTACATTTCAACATGCTTTTCTGTGTATAAGTAGCATCAGTATTTCTAGAACCCTGATCTAACTGCTTATCTCATAGAATAAACTTGTCCATAGTACCTGTGTAAAATGCATAGCAACACATAAGTCATTAGATATCAGGACATTGTTTATTTACCCAGTTATTTAATTTTAAAGTTGCTTAATCCTAGATAAATACCCATGTTTTTTCTGTAGTGGTACTTCTTTATAAATCTCAAATGCTAAATATAATTTTTTTTTCTGTAGCATGTATCACAATGCTGGATTTTTTTTTTTTTTTACCAATCTTATTGCCAATCCTATTATGGTCTTGCTTTGCTGAATCCAACTCCATAACTGACACCTCTCCATCTCTCCACAGTTCCCCACTCTGTTGAATGGACCGCTCCCTGTGCCTCTCCCCAACCTGGACTCATCATCCTCTTCATCTCTCCTCCTTTCCTCCAGTGCTCAGAAATCCTGATTCCAAACCCCTACCCCTCCCTTTCCCCCTTCCAAACCACTTACTCATCTGCAAACCTAGACATGCTATAAAGTCAGCATTGGCTCAAGGTTGCACTGCACCCCCTTGTGGTGAAACTACCACATAAATAACTACAACAAAATGATGCAAATAGTTTTAGCCTGGTCTTTCCTTACCCAATCAAAACTCTGGCTGGACACCAAATTGCTCTCACAGCTTTACTCGTGCCAAAGGATGTGAAATGTCCATCAGTGGAAACAGTAAGCTGTTGGGGGGAGGGGGGACAGCCTTAGAATCTGTAGCTTCTTCCAAAGATAGTTTATAACTGCTATATTAGACAATCATTCTACAGTTCCCAGCCCAGCTGAGGTGAATATCAATACAGTCACTAAAGCTTGGTGCTCAAACGTGTGTGTGTTCCCCAACCTATGTATGAGTTCTAATGACATTCAAGTCACACTGATTTCCAAGTGTGCTCCAGCGAATCTCTTAAAGCTACCCAAGTCCCACCTTGGTGCTTTTTTGTTGACTTTTTATTTTTTAAGAATTTTATTTTCTCTCTGCTCGATCTTGACTTCTACCCACCTTCAGTTGAGCTCCTTTTGACAGCTAAAAGAGGACACTCATTACAGCCCATATTAGAGGGACCCTATTAACCTTTTAATTTCATTTATTTCCAATTGTTTTGGTTTTTATAATCTCTTTCTGAGGCTGTGAATCAGGTTTTTCTGTTTAATTTGTCTGGTATTGTATTGTATATTAATGTATTGTATGCACTGTGCTTCAAACTACCGGCTGTGCCTTCTCTGTGTAAGAATGTGTATATGTACCATTTTCCTCGCTTAAACCAAAAGTTTTGTTTTGTAACAGACGAAATTCCATTACCACGTTGGAAAAGAAAAAAAAAAAAGCTTTGTAACAGCTTTGTTTTTTTTGTTGTTTTGGGTTTTGTTTATTTTTTTGGAATTGAAAATGTATTCTCATATTAATTTTATAATGTTGCTTTCTAAGAGTCAAGGAAATGTGCCTGTCAAAGCCATTTTAAATAAAAGTAAAGCATTGAATGCTATATATTGGTCAGTTCAAAGTCTTACATGATGTCATAATGAAATGTTGTCATTCTTAAATCATACACACACACACACATACACATACACAGTGTAAAAAGCGGAGAGCAGAACAGGCAACAAGGTTTTTAGATTGTAGTTACTAAATGCCAAATTATTTTTCAATTAGAAAACTACATTTAGACATAGTGACACATGACCAGTTACTCCAGTCACACACATGCACGCTGCTCAAAGAAGACCACGTAGAGTTTTCAGTATGAAACAGACCATGTTTACTTCACTGATTAAGAGAAATAAATATCTGCAGTAGAAAGAGTTAAATGGTCAATTCAGTCGACAGCTTCAACCGCGAGTGTCAGTGTTACACAGAGGCGAGGTTTACAACACACCAGGCGTTCCATGCACCTATACACACATACACACACGCTTCTCCAGTCACAATCAACTGCAAAAAATCACAATATTTATCAACATAACTGTCAGTTCAAAAAACAATTACTTGTTTGTTGAATCTAAAACCTCTGAAATGTTTTCTTCATGTGTACAAATGTTGGGAAAAGAAGGTATTGGTCCTATGCAGCAGTTCTTTTTTCACTGTTGTTCCACTATTTTTTTTTTTTTTTTAATTTACCCCCACTCTTCTCAACAAAATTGAGCACAAATGTGACACAGCTGGACTCCAACATGCCACACAGATACCATACCATACCATTATTCACAGAAGAATCAAAAAGTAACTTAGGAAAACTCTTAATACTGTTAATGAAACTAACTCCTCTTTACAAACCTCACTAGGTTTAGTGTAATGAGGCTCTGTACAGTCTGTCTGATCTCCAGAATATATCTTTGTCTCTCTTACACTCTCTCTCTCTCACACACACACACACACAACACTCTCCCATACTCAATCCAAAGCTACAGAGGAGATCTTCCTCAATTTTTCAGTTTTTGTACAGTCACTGACGATGCATTAGGATAATTAGCTCTCAAAAGGAAAGAAATAAAAATCTTACAAGCACTTCAGTCCAAGCATAAAGTATTTCACAGAGGAAGAGGAAATGAAGAATGAGGCTGTTGAAGCAGGTGTATAGGTTTTTTTTCGTTGCTGAGGTCATGTGACTACTGCTGGTCCAGTGTTTCGATCTCCTCTCACAGCTTGAAATTTCTCCCTCTTTTCACGGCTTTGCACCACGATGTCGACTGGAAATGTGATGGCAACCTGCAAGCTCAGCCACAAATGATTGAACCCCCTCCAGAAGGCAGACCTGGCACTGGAGCTTCCTCTGAGCCTGGGGTCTTTTGAAATGTTAGGGTGAGGTTTGTAGATTGGAACAGAGAGGGCAGGTGCTGTACAGCGCCACAAAGTCTGTAGGAATGAAGCTTCTCTATGTAAAACTCACCATGCCAGAAGGAATGAAATTCAAAATGAGAGCAGAATAAAACTCATAAACCTTAAAAGGCATTCCGTCTCTGTAAAACCAATGCAAAGACAAACAAAAGACATTTGCAAATAACATTATAGACAGAATTATTTAAACAACGGGAAAAAAAAAAAAAAACAGCAAAACTTGACGGCAGTACTAATGTGTCCATAGCAACCATGAGGGTCGCCCAAGAGTGGGGAAGTTAAAAGGAGACAGTAGTCGATTAGCAGCAAAAAACAAACCCACGGACCTCTTCAATAAATATACACACTCACACGTATATACACACACACACACACACCCTCCTCACAGGCTAATCTCCACATGAGGGAACCGGAGGGGGGTCAGGGACGTCGGTGTGTGTTCTATCACCTTGACTGGCTGCATGCTGGACACAGGAGGATGGGAAAGAGATAATGTGACCAGTCTCCTTCACCCACCATTCATATCCACACACGCCCCCCCACACACACGCACTCTAAAACGATTTAGGTGTGGAGAGGCTAGTCAGTCAGTCAATACTGAACCAGTCACTGAGCAGAAGCCATCATCCTGATCCTGTGTGTGTGCTTGTGTGTTGTGTGTGCTTGTGCGAGTGTATTTATGAGAGCGAGTGTCTGGGTGAGCAAAACCTAGAACAGCATACTCTGTCTTCTGTTCTTGCTGTTTCCTGCAGGGACAGAAAGGGGGATCAAAAATCGTCAAATTGTCAGACATTAAAAAATCTACTGTTAAACCACTATGCTGTTGCTGTGCTATAACGTTAAAACTTCTCTAACCTCTTCTAAAAAGAGGTGTCATGCAGCTAAAGACTTTAGGACCCATGACAGCCCCTTCTGGTCAAACATATGTACTGCAGTAGACTCTGATTACTGACTTCATACATAAGTAAATATTACACTCTCTCTCTCTCTCTCTCTCTCTCTCACAGACACTCACACACACACACACACACACACACACACACACACACACACACCTGTCTCTGGGTAGGA
>JBBKCR010000122.1:19800110-19819809 GCA_037577295.1 Ladigesia roloffi | reverse complement strand
CTACTAAGCCCATGATCCTCTTTACCGCTCTGATGACTATGATGACTCAAACCTTCCTGCCATTGTCCCACAGCAGGTGTGGCATTCCAGAACACAAACACACAGAACGTGTGCATACACTGAGAGGACCAGTGTGTATAGGAGGACACACACACACACACATACACACAGCACAGAATGAATACATTTACATAATCTCTATACTTGTGATCTCGCTTATTTATACTGTCAAATATATACAAAAAAGCAGTTACATGTACATAAAGGATGAATTTAAACTTCATTTAAATTTTAATGCAGTATAATCTTATCCTTATGACTACAAAACATGAGATGCTCTAAAGGCTAAAAAGTTTTAAAAAGCGAGTTCTGTTTCTCTTCTCTTAGTTTCTTGTCAACACAAAAATGGACGGAAAAAGAAGACATTCACAGACCTTATTTTACAATGATATAATTTTCCTCTCATTACTTGCCTTCCCTCAAGCCTACAGCTCAAAGGTCAAAACAGCTTTTTTAATTCCTAATACATAACAAAATAGCAAACATGATTTCGACATCTTCACACACCCTTCATTTTACAATGACACCATTTTCCCGTCATTAGTGGCCTACCCTCATTGATTCAAAGCTCAGGAAATCCACTGCCATGTGTCGGTCTATGTGTAACGTGTCTTCTTTCACAAGGGGTAAGGGTGTGTATAAAACAAGGCTGTAAACAAACCTTGGTCAGGGTAAGTTTGACCCCCTCTTACATGGTTAATCATTTGTGTCATGGTATCTGTGACCAAACTCAGCCAACTATTTTTATCTTCTGATACATAACAGTTTGCCCTCTTACCCAACATTCCATAGACTCAGACTTATAACCGCCTACCGCTAAATATTGCCATATTTTTTACGTTTAAAATCAAGTGTCAGTAAAGGGATTGTTTGGGTCCCAATGGTAAGCAGCACCACAAAGAGGTTAAAGTCCACTGTACTGTGCACAGCTGGTTACAAACTGTTGAGCTGTACAGCCTCAGGCCTCTTACTGAATCACCCAGGGGCACTTTACTATGGGCACACAGCATCCATACCATACCTAACTGTACTGCAATAGTATGGATCTGAAAATTAGTCAAAAATAGAGTATCAATCACCAGAATTGAAAAAGGCATCATTCTTTCAGATCATAGCAGAGGCACTGGATTCCAGTTTTCATATAAAAAAAACAATAAAGCTCCTGTATCTGTCAGCTATTAGCAGTGCAAAACCAGTCTTGACTCTGCATGCTCAACCTTTTTTGGATAGCATTTGATTGTGTTTGCATGTGCAAAACTGACAGTTTAGCTGTTAACGTTTTACTACACTGACAAATTACGTAATTAATATGACTACCACAGGAATAGATGTGATTCATTGCATGGACAAAAATACTGGGACACATCTGTTTTTCCATGGTTTCAGCAAGACTCCTTACTTCCAGTGAAGGGCAATCAAACACTTCAGACATCGGCATGCTTACAAGCTCATGGACACAGTTTGAGAATTAACCTTTACTATTCCAGCATGACTGTGCTCTCGTACACAAAGTAACATCTATAAAGACGTGGCCAGATGAGTTCGGTGGAAGAACTTGACTGGTCCGCGCAGAGTCCCAACTTTAACCTATAATTGCTTTCTATAGAAAGCCTTCAAAGAGTAGGAACTGATATAGCTGGGGGAACCGATTCGATATAAAATTTAAGTTCCTGTTGGTGTAATTTTTAGGTACCCCAATACATTTGTTTGAAATTTACAAGAAATGTGTTAGTATGAATATTAGCACATTCAATAAAACCTGCCAGTCTCAGTTTCCTGTTTTTCAGTAACACACACAAAAACTATTACACTTCTAATAGTTCCTTGTTGCAGAGGACACTTTGACAGAACATGGTGACACCATGTTTGCTACTGTAACTGCAAAGTAGTAGTAACTAATACCAAGAATAAACATGAATATCAAGAACATTTTTATAATAAACTGATTCTAAAATGCCAAAAAGCCCTAAATAAAAAAGAAACTCGATCAGGGGTAACCTTGCTAATATAAATCAACAAGCAATTATCAACTTCATCCAGTTCAATTGCTCCCCTTAGAGGTTGACACATAATATATTTTTCTAGCAATCTATATCCATCTACATACAGCGCTGTGAAAAATATTTGCCCCCTTCCTGATTTATTTTCCTTTGCATGATTATCACTATTAAATATTTCAGATTATCTAACAAATTTAAATATAAGACAAAGATAGCCCAATTAAACACAAAATGCTGTTTTTTAAGTGACTATTTTATTTATCAAAGGAAAAAATGACCAAAATCTTCATGGACCTATGTGAAAACGTAAGTGCTTCCTTAGTAGCAACAACTGCAGTTAAGCTGTTGTGATAACTGGGAATGGGTCTTTCATATCACTGTGGGGGATTGTTGGTCCATACTTTGTACAACTGTTTTAATTCAGCCATATTGGAGTGTTTCCAAGCATTCACTGGAAGCATCATGCCACAGCATCTCATCTGAATTCAAGTCTGGACTAGGCCAATCCAAAACCCTCCTTTAGTTTTTTTAGGCCAATCGAAGGTGGACTTGCTGGTGTGTTTTGGATCATTGTCCTGTTGCAGACGCCAAGTACGCTTTAGCTTGAGGTCAAAAACTGATGGCCACACATTCTCCTTCAGGAGTTTTTTTTTTTTTGTGTAGAGAGCCTGATTCATTGTTTCATCTAATCACAGTAAGTTGTCCATGTCCTGAAGCAGCAAAACAATCCTAGATCACCATACTATCACCACCATGTTTTACTGATGACATGATGTTCTTTTTCTGTAATGCTGCATAACAGATGAAACAGGACACACACCTTCCAAAATTGACCAGTCCACAGGATATTATCCCAAAAGAAATGGGGATCATCAAGTTTTTTTGGCACAATTGAGAAAAGCCTTTGTGTTCTTTTTGGTCAGCAGTGGTTTGCGCCTTGGAACTTGCCATGCATGCTATTTGTGCCCACTCTCTTTCTTATGGTTTAGTCATGAACACTGACCTTAACTGAAGGCCTGCAGTTCTTTAGATGATGTTGTGGCTTCTTTTGTGACCCCTTGGATCATTGCCACGCTCTTTGCAGGCCGGCCACTTCTAGGAAGGTTCTCCACTTGTTAATATTTCCCCTTACCATGGTTCAGAAAAGCTTTAGATATTACTTTACAACATTTTCAAGACAGATAGAAGTCAATGTTTTTATGTCTCATCTGTTTCGGAATTTCTTTAGATCATGGCATGTCTTCCTTTTCGTAACCTAATATCACTCTCATGGTTCATGAGAGTGGTCTGGCAGTAGTAAGGCCTGAGTATTGACAAAGAAATAAGAAAGCACTGTATACCCCCCACACAAACACATACAGACACATAAATACACACCACATGCACCAACTAATCTTGCTAAGGAATTCTCGGTGAAGTCGACCAGCCTCATGTGGTGCGACGCAGGCGCTTTCTAGAACACACTGAGCCTCAGTTCAGTCCCTGCACTATGAGCCCCTGCAGATCAGAACTATATTCAGCCTCAGCATACAAGCTGGTTATTTTCAGAGACCAGTCTTTAAGATGGCTGATAAGCAAAGAAACAGTGGTGTTCAAAAAGAGCAGATGAATTGCTGCTATTGATGAGGCTGGCTGGAGGGCTGAAGGGGGAGAAAGGGGAGAAAAGAGAGAAAAGGAAGTTTAAACCAGGCAAACCCTGTTCCCCTGGAAACTCACACCCTTATGTGAACGAGGCTGTGTGGCTGTGCAGGAACGGGACCAAAAAGCAGGAAAAAAAAGAAATGGGAAATGTTTGGGACTTCATTTGGTTTCCAGGTGGAATAGAAATAAATGAAAGAAAATCAGAATCAAAAAACTTTATTGATCCCCGAGGAAACTGCATATGCAACAGCCGCACAGATACACAGAGGCACAACACACATGCACACACAAACACACACCCAGCCTACAATGGGAATGAGTGCAGAGATCTGCGACGTTCCCTATTGCTTAGTGATGACAGAGAGAATGTAAACAGTGCTCCTGTAGTGGCACAGACCTCATTCCTCTGTGGAACCCTGAACAGTATGCAAGAATGACTGACACCAAACTGTCAGTTCACTGTCAATTTGCTTCTCTATAAATATTTTAGTCAGTAGATGAAAAGACTCAAACAAGTACACTACTGTGGCTTTGTGGGCATGAAGCTTCAGTAAAATTTCAAAAGTCTGATATTCAAAAACACTATAATGTGTTCCAACAATAAAATGAGCAACCAGTTTTAAAGAATGTCAGAGATTGAAAATGGCCTTATCTGAATTAGAAAATATGCTCAGCTTTTCAGATTCCAAAATACATGATCAGAGACACAAACAACATATACAAATACATAAAAATGAGTCTAGGTGTCCTACTGTAAGAGTGACACTAACAGCCATGGACAAACTGAGAGAATAGGAAAATGGAGGCATTTTTTAAAATGAATGTGTTACATGGGGTTTGAGAAGAGTGTGCAGCAAATACAGGGGCACAGAGAGGCCATGTCTGATGTAATAATAGGCACTGGATGGCACTGTGGTAGTGGTGTGTATGTGTGTAAGCTGCAGACTTAGGTCGTGTCCAAGCGGCACCATACAAAGGAATCCTTCACAAACTTCAGGGGCTGGGACGGAGGAGTCAGACATTGGGTAGATTAACTCCTTAAATCCTAGGCATATTATACAGTAACTGCTCTATCAATTGCTAAATCAACAAATCAAATATATTAGTATCAGCACACACTAGCATAAAAAGAAAAATATCAATTCTAGTTTCAAACTTTATATCAGCCTATTCCTAATCTGTCCCTTAATCATATCTAAACATCGTAAAGCTTTTACATCATTTTAAACAAAGAAATTTAAATACTTGAATTCGTCTAACAGTTCAAGAACATTTTTTCTCTTTTCAGTTATCAATTCAAAAGTACAGTTTTTCCTTAGCACCAAAATAAGACTAGCCCAGATAATGTGTAGTTTCACTGCATCATAAACAATGTAAATGATGACAATGCATCTACACATTAAAGTACAGAACCATTACACATACACACAAGAGGCATGCAGACCACTAAGACTTGGTTTAATATGCTTGTTGAAGGTGCAATTCAGCTCACCACTAAGACATTTTGAAGCTCTGCAGAGAAGGGTGGAGGGGTTTACTGAAAAGATAAAAACAACTACTCACTAGTACACACTGCTGCATTCCCTGCATGGCATTCCCAAATAGCTTCCATTGTACATGGTGCAGCGTTAAGGGCTCAGAGTTTGTGTATGCGAGAGAAAGAGAGCAGTAAAGAGAGCACAAGAGAGAGAGACAGAGAGAGATAGAGAGATATATACACAGATAGAGAGTGAGAGAGTAGGGGGGGCAGCATATGAGGCCAACAGGCCCACAGCTGCCTGGGTGCACCCATCCAATTCAGATAGCATTCCTGAAATTAACCAGCAAACAGAACAGTCCTGGTTTAGACAGCCCTGCTGGGCCAGCAAAGTCCAGGTCGGGTCTGGTGATGGGCCAGCGTGGTTAATTGGGACACCTTGCTGAACTGGCCAACATCAAATGACTCACATCAAACCCAGAGGTACACCAAGAACCACAGACACATGATGTCATCGTGATGAATCAGTCACAGCTATCATCAGAGGTTTCTAAAGTCAAGTGGCCACTTCCTGTGAAGTCTTTCCTTCATTCAAGCTTATTTCACACACAGTGTCTGAACAAGCCACACAGTCAGTCTAGATATTATGTAACACGATAAGCCTTTTCTTATTTAAAGCATCCCAAACAACTCCTTATTTCATTAGAAAGAGCTTTACCAGTAATTAACAATATTATCAGGATATAATATGAACAGCACAATCAGTGTTAAAAATGGGCCTTTTAAATGTGTCTCTCAGACACATTTTTATGTTTATTTAAGCAAAAAATGCACATATTCATACACCCTAAGCTGTGTAGCTGACTTTTGTGATCCTATTGCTTAGAGAACACACATTCCCATTCATTATTGGTTTGTACAAAACATGAAATGTTGATTGAGATCCCCCTTTTTGATTGGCCCCAACTTATAAAAACTGTGAAAAAAATATCTTCTGTAAAATTTGTGAAAAGTTTTGCATGAACAGTGAAACTATATTTTGCTGTACTACCCATCTTTGTATCAAATTCAGGTACGAGCCAGTCAAAGCAAGTCCAACAGCTTCCTCAAGATGACTGAACCACTGTTATTGTCAGAGTACAATCTAGACATGACCATGAGGCTTCAGTGAAATCTCTGCCAACCCTGACTGCAGGATCATAAGACAACAAACAAACAGCACTCAATTATCAGCTGCAGAAGTTGGACAGACTTTTCTGGCAGACGGACGCGGCCACAGCTTAGAAGGTTAGCAAGGACACCAAAAGAGAATTCAGCACACTGAATACTGGCATTAAAGGAATGTTTTCTTTTCCTGGTCTGGTCCAAATAGTACAGACTATGATCATGGTTTGGGTTGTATAAAAGAAATAAGGTGTCCCACAGTGTATAAAAAAGATTTGCATTGTGGTGGGTGGTACTGTGTAGGTCTGGAGGCCCCATCACGATTATGAAATTTCAGCCGATGACAGATTGCTGTAATTGATTACGATTAATTATTTAATTGTCTGAAAGTACAAGCCTGGTGCTGAATTGGGCTAAAAAACATCATCTAATGATGTACAGCACTGCTGTGTCTGTGCAGACACACTACCTACAACTACAGGGAATCGCATGTAGTCAATCAAGCATTAATGTTTACATGCAGATAGGAAAAAACGAAAACATATTGCTACCTCTAAATATGTAATCTCAAATAATTTTGATTAAACAGTTACACAACACCTGTAACAGGCCTTTTGCTCATATAATGTAAATGGAAAAAGTTTAATTTTGCCTGACTGTCCCTCTAACACCAGTTAGACTTTAAATAAAAGAATCAAGCAGGCACTGGTTAGAACATGGGTTTTAAAAATACATTTGGTAACAATGAGTAAAATATAGTAAATAAAATAGAACCTAATGGAGCTTTTTCAAACAAAACATGTAATGCGTGCATGTCATTTATATTTCAGGTCTGAGTGCTATCTGGATTGAAAACATGGTACTGTCTATAGAACACTTAGGATTTGAGAAACTATCTGAAGCAAATTACTCAGAATCACCGAGCTTCTGTTGGAGGAACAGTGGTGGGGGTTGGGGTGAAGGCAGACAACATATAATGCAATGCAGTTTGTTTTCCTTGACACTTGATGTCCTAATACACTGCCAAACAACACATAACATCTTCACAGAGGTAAATATTTAGAGGGGGTACTGGAATTTATGTGCTTGTGTGTGTGTGTGTGTGTGTGTGTGTGTGTGTGTGTGTGTAATATATCAGTATTTGTCCAACATAAGTAACAAGCCAAGTCTTAATAAAATCAGAGTCATGGGGGTGGGAATAGGCAGAGAGACAGAGGGAGAGATAAAGGGGGGTGGGCAGACAGAGAGAGAAAGCAGGGAAACAGAGAGAGACAGAGAGAGAAACAGACAGAAATAGAGCAAGAGAAGGCGAGAAAGAAAGAGAAAGACAGGCTGTGGGGTAACTGTATCTGGTGCCTACTGATTTCCCTGGTGCAGCTTGGGTTTCCCAATTCCCTACATCTTTTTTGTCTCTGTCTTACTCTCTATTAGCTAAAAGAAAGGCTGCTAATCAATGCGAGACTGAGGCAGACACACTCATTGCCACTTCTGCTCTCTATCTTCTCTTGCTCTTTTACCCCACTCACTTAATTTCCTTTAATACCAGTACATGAGGAGATTAAACATCCGTAAACCTTTACATTATAATTATCTGAATTATTACCACATGTGAAAAAATAGTATTAAGCATATAAAACAGTTAAAAAAAAACCCTACAGCTTCTTCATCCTAGATAGGTTCTTGTGCATTTATGGTAGAGTGACAGTGTGTCACATGCTCTCTGCTTGTCTGCACTGAGATGATCTGATTCTCAACACAGATAGTAGAGGACTAATGATTTATTTCCAACATGTTACAAGCTGAATCTGTAGTATAAGACGAGTTAGCACAGATAATAATTCAGATGGACGTCCAACTTAGAAAAGACATTATTGCTCTGCTATGAATTCTACCACCTATTACTAAGCTTTAAATGCTATATTTTAACTTAAATTTAGGGCAGTCACTAGAATAATGTATAATCAGCATGATCTATTATAACAACCAGTGTACAGAAGACACTGGAAGCGCCACAGGGAGTATTGCAGACAAATTTAACATTTTCTTTGTACAAGGCATGTGAACAGTTAGGTAAAGCCACGCTGTCCTTCATTACCATCTTCCTGTAACTGGAGCACAGAAGCATTCACAACTACAGCATAGTAGAGCGCACACACACACACACCCCTACATCCAAAGGTATAACTAATAGACACATTTTCTATGAAAGGATACTGGAGGAATTTAAACACTATTATTTACACACATACATATAAATATACATACATACATACATACATACACATATATACATATTTATATATATATACATATACACACACACGCATTCCTCCTCCTGATTTAAGTCATTTGTGCACCGGCTGCATGCCAAGCTCCTGGACGCACTCTCAAATCCATCTGAAGAGCCTCTGATAAAGAGATAAGCACCAGCCCTGGCAAACCACCACCCTGGCCCCCAGCCCACACTGACACCAGTGCTCAGCTGGGCACGATAATGTCACACACACACACACACACACACACCATTATGCAGTAGTACACTTTATTTAACCCTGTCTGAGCAGCCATGTAAGACCTTTACAAGCACAGCACCTCTGTATCTAAAGCTTTGGGGAGTTTTCACTTTGGGGAACTTTAGGTAATTGTCCAGTGTTTTTCCAACCTATTCTGAAGACACACCGTCATTCACTCCGGCACCTATCTACTGGCTTCTATTATTAGTGTGCTTTAGTAAACACTTAACAGAATCGAGGCTTAATGGGCATTTAATGAAGTATCTGTGCACTGTCTTCTATGTATATACTTAAATTATATGTTTCAAGTCAACCTGACAACTAAGTACAGGGCAACAGGATGAAAATCACTGCCTTTAGTGACCGCTACTTCACTACAGGTGCAGCACGTTGGAAAATGCTCCTTTAGAGCACCACTTTCCATCCATCACTGTCAGTGCAGTCCACACCTGTCCAACCAAATAAAGAGGAGAGACAGCATAAACACAACTCACAGGTTTACATTACAAAAACGGCACCTCCTTGTAGACTTACATCCATAACTACTACACATTAACTAGACCAGAATGAGTCTGTGGCTCAACTTGGGAGCATAACCTGTCATTGAGTTGCATGCAGGACCTGTGTAAAGGATTGTAGTAATCGGTTAAAGGAAGAAACTAAATAAGAGTGTTGGTAGACGAGGTTCAACGGCAGCCAGGACGTGGCTGTTTACTGCAGCATGTCCAGGCTGTCACCCATGGTTTCGGTCGGATTTGAACGTAAACAGAGGCCAGGAAAACATACAGGTTACTGTCCAAAATTATAAACCTGGCTTTGGGTTAGCTGACAGCCTTTGACATTGGGAGACGATGGAATCTGCCTGGCTGAAGAGAGTCAACATGGTCTCCAGGCTTAAAGAGCCTGTCTTTGTCGTTTACTAGACTAAAAACTGCGTAACACGAACATGACGAAACGGAGGGTGTCTCAGTAAGCACGACGAAATAAAACATTATTTCAGGGAACTAACATCTCGACATGGACAGTACATTTGCTAAGCTACAACATAAACTCCCTGCCACAGTTGGCTACAATGTTAGCTTTTAGGCGGACGGCGGACGGTGTTACACTCAAAATATAAACAGCTTGTGGCCTGGACACGAGATGGGAGACTCACCAGAAAGTAAAAAAGCTGTTTCGAGCCGAGTCGAAGCCCTCGGCGACTTCTCGCAGGCCGGATGCCGTCTTTTCCCCCGTCTCACCACAAACACCCTGCCTGTTGTCTGCTCGTCGTGTTCGGTGAACTGCTCGCCTGGCGCAGGCTCTTTAATTCAAACTTTAACGATCGAACCAGCCACCGAGAACAGCAGGGCGGTGGGGTCTGTTGTCCTCGCTCCACCTTGGGCTTCGTGTCGCCCTGACCGGACAGCTCGGCTGGCCTTGGCGAGAGAGGCTGATCTCGGGTTGCTGTCCGTCTTTCTGCCGCCTCCGCCTAGACTCACAGCGGAGGAAGAGGAAAACCAGCCACTGAATTATTTACCCTCACCGAGCCCCCTACAGCGGGCAAACAGCACCACCTTCAGCCACTGAGGCGTACGAGCACGGACGTTTTGGTGGTCAAATGTATTGGGACGCGTTACCGTTCAGTAAAGTGCCCCAGGGACGCCGCCATATATCTTGGGCCCCATGAAAGATTAGAATGTTGCCCCCCCCCCTTATTTAGATATTACTAGCCCGTAACAGGGTCCCATGTCAGTGCTGGGCCCCTAGAATTGTTCTAACCTTTCCCCCCAGGCGACGCCCATGAAGTGGCCCCTTACAATAAAAGCACAGTAGAGTGAAATACTCTCTCTTAATTTCACCAAGTGAAGAAGTGTGTACCCAAGAACACAACTTGGGGAAGAGAGAGTACCTTGCTCAAGGGTACCTCCGCAGACATGGGACTCCAACCTGCAGCTTTCTGATTGGGAGGGCAACGCCTTAACCATCTCGGAGATAAGTACATAAACACTGCACAAAGATATGACTAGTTTACTAGTTTAGTTTAGAAGTATTTAGTACAGAACCATACACGCAGTGAATGGAAATTTTGATGCACAGTACAAAATGAGCCACTGTGTAATGCACCACACTGTGGCAGTGACCTATAAATAGTGCAGATTAGGGGTGGAGCCAAACACAAATATGGTGTTCGGGAAGGCACAAATAACCTGTTATTTACGAATACCGTATTCACTCTAGTGATGGAAAGTTCGTACCATTTTACCGACTCGGATCTTTGAGTCTCGTTCAGGAAAATGAACAAATCTTTTTTTTTTAGTCATTCGAGTGATTTGGTTCATTTTAGCATAATATAATTAAAATGTTAAGTGTAACTTCCCTAACATATCTACTGCTTACACAAACGTTGATCATACTACAAACAAGACAAAACTATAATGCTTTGAGTAACAGAAAAGTTTCATTCATTGTTTACCTGTGCCTTTAATCTATAATACACTCACCTCGCCTCTTATCTGACAAGTTTGCGGGTTTTAGTCATTTGTTCATCACCTGACAGCCTATTTAGCTAAGCAATGCAGGCTGAGCTGGAAAGAAAATTGATTATCTCGAGTCTTCAGTTACTTCATGTTAACATATGCAGCCTGAGCCGGAAAGAGAATTGATTAGTTAATCTCTCGAGTCTTTGGGTTTGAGACTTAATAATTCCAATACAGAAACTATAGGATGAACAGCAAATGCGCATGCAAGACTGAACGGATCACTCGTCCAAGACGACTCGTTGTTCCCGAGTCATATTAAAGATTTGTTCAAAGTGAACGAATTGTTCAAGAACAACCCATCACTAATTCACTCGCTCTGCAATCAGAAAGATGTGGGTCGATCCTCCAGACTCCTAGGATCCTCTGAGGTACCCTGCGTAAGTACTGTTCCCAAACACGCTCTCCGGTACACTCCCCACATACTGCTCCCCACACGCTGCTCTCTGTTACCGTCTCCACACACTGCCCCACACGGGTGCAGAATTCATGGCTGCCTGCTTCTCCAATTGGTGAATGGGTTTAAATGCAGAGGAGGAATTTCATGCTGTTCACACTGTATGCAGTGTTGTGCTCACGTGTCCGATTGATCACTTTCCCTTTTAGATATTCATTATGAATTTTACTGGAATACAAATAATTTTTCTTTTTAACAAATACAAATACAGATACAAATAGCGGCCGCTCTGCACACTCCTAGTGCAGATAAACAAGATGGTAACATACAATTCAAAATGGTATACATTCACAGTACCCTCAGTACATTTTGAATAGTTGAAATTGTGTTTAAATACCAATAAATAGAAGCTACAATTTATGGACAAATGTATTTAGACACCTGACCATTACACCAACAGCGACTTCAGTGACATTGTAGATAACAGAAGTTGGGGTAAGGGCTCTGAGCAGAAGTTCTTCCACTCTGAACTCATCCAATCATGTCTTTATAAGGCTTGTTTTGTGCACTGGGGTTCAGTCATACTGGAATTAAAAAATGGCTTTCCCCAAACTGTCTCCAGAAAAGTTGGAAGCATGCCGTAAGATCGTCTTTCACTGGAAGTAAGGGGACTTGCCCAAACAGGAGTGTCCCAATACTTTTGTCCACATAGTGAATGCTCGACCTCTGCTGGACACATCAGGTTGAAAAAAACAACAACACCCTGTATGACCTCTAGTTGTTATTTAATCGATACACTCTCTGAAACTTCGGGTGCCTCTAATGACTGTTCACCTCCATCCGACACCAGCCATAGTACTATTGTATAACCAAAATAAAAATAAATAATTGATTTCTGTGACATCATTATTAATAATTCAGTAAATAATACATAAAAATGCAATGAATAATGAATAAAGTAAATACAATTATAGTGAATTGCAGTGTGTATGCACTATTAATTTTTGGAACCAATAACAATAAAAAAAAATTCAAGGCTTCTTGTAACTTGGGTGTCGTCAGTATTAAAAATAAACAGTCCAATTAACAAGCATCAAAAATAAAGGAAAATCTGTAGAGTGTGCAAAAATGTAATATGATAGAATGTCTGTGTGCTGTAAAGCACACTGCGCTGGTTTGCTGGATGAAAGAAATACACTTAAGTGACTGATGTCAAGTGAGAAACAGTGAGGTAGAGAGCCAAATGTGATACAGTTAAGTTGAGAGGCAGGTGAGATTCAGTGATGTAGAGAGTTCTGTTTGTATTATTAAGGACTTCTTTAATAATGTGTGTTGTGTCCTGGTTGAGATGATGAAAGCTCCTCCTGAACTTCTTTATTCTGGCAATAAATCTCTGAAGCAATTTCCTGATTCAGGCGGTCCAACAGTTACTTAGACAAATCTCTGGTGACTCTGTTTGCTCTGGTCCTGCATCTCTTAGTATAACTGCAGCACTCTCCCATACAAACACTAAAACAGTGTGATTTTTTTCATGTACAACATATTTATTGCAGAGCCCTGCTGCTGTGAGAACTGGATCCTAATGCATGGCTATTATAAAAGCATTAGAAGAGTTATTTGAGTTGTTGCCACAACTTTGTTTAGTGTGGAAGCAAGATCATAAATTCATAGCAATAACATTTAAATTTACAGTATTTGGCAAATTTAAAATTAAGAGTTGCCGGAAGACTGTTTTTACCAGAGATGCAAAACCCTATTTAAACACACAGAATAATTTTTATATGCAAAGTGTGTGTTAGTTTAGTCAGCTTATGGCAAGTCTATGGCAAGTCTATGACAAGTTGTTATCCTAAGTGCTCAGTGAATAAAGGGTCTTCAGTGCCCATTTGAGGACAGTGAGGGTCTCAGCAGTTTTGACAATCTGAAGATTTTTGTTCCACCACTTTGGTCTCAAAGTTGAGAAAAGTCTTGATGCAAGACTTCTCCCTTTGAGAAGAGGTGGGTCAAGTCAGGCTGTGCTTGAAGCTCTAAGCAGTTGAACTGTAGTCTGATACGAGCTGATATGCAAGATAGGTTTGAGTTAGTAAGACACGGGAACCAGATATTCAGCTGTATATTCACCCTAGGCAAACTGTACCATACCCGAGCATCGTTTGACTGGAAAAAAGACTTCCACACCTGAAAGTATGGGCTAGTCTGGGGGGACGCACTCTGAAACTGTGTCAGCTCTCCAGATGAAAAGGCTAAAGCATTGAGTACTCTAATGTTGTAAATATGCTTAGGTTTGAACATTAAGTTCAATGTGAGAGCGGGCCAGTTGACATTGTAAGTTTCACACCTCAGGACTGCAACTGCACTTTATGGCACTCATGTCAACACTTCAATTCTGTTATTACTGTATATAAGATTTTGAATTTTTTAAATAGACTTAGAATGTTTATATTGTGTTTTTATGGATGTGCTTGAGAGACACCATCGACCGGAAACAAATTCCCTGTATATGCACACACATATACCAAATAAAACGATTCGGATTCTGATTAAAGGCATCTGGGCCAAATGTGAGTATACACTCAGTCACAAATACAAGTTAGTAAGGAGTGGGAATAGGATAATTAAGTCAAGGCTACATGTTACTAAGGAGTGGGAACGAGATAATTAAGTCATGGGTACTAGTTATTAAAAAGTGGAAATTAAATCATTAAGTTTGGCTACAAGTTAAGAAGGAGTGAGAATTGAGTTGTGACAGTAAACACATGACCATGGCTTGTTGAGTAAGTTGTGATCGATAACTAGGTAATTAAGACATTCCCATCATGTCAAAATCATGAGCCTTTAATCTGAGTTTCATTTCCACATCTTGAGCGGATTCATAGCAATATGTGTATCTGTGTGCATGTGCGTTTGTGTGTGCATGTACTTTATTAATATGGAAGAACAAATCTGATATAGAACAGTTATCTGACTGTAAATCTTTGTAAGTCTTTCAGTTTGAAATGAAAAAAGAGCAACACTGGTGCACTGATGTTGAAATGTTCTTCTTCAGAGATTAATTTGAGGGAGCAGTATAACATTATGTAGAGGGACTTTCTTAAAATTGCTAACCAGACATTTATCAAAAGAAGGTTTTAATTTTCTGTTGAAATGGTAGAGGCTGCCACTTCACAAAACACAAAATCCTTCAAAACCTCTACTGATTTATGCATCATACCACCCACTCTGTATTAAATTTTCCCTGGAAATCACTTTTTTTAGTCAATTTTTGACCTTTTGCAGGAAAGTCAGTGATGCTTTCTACTGTAGTTTAGCTAGAAAAAAGCACCTTTATTAAACAGAATATGTATCTGAATCAGAAGCACAACAAGAAAACTTTATTGATCCTGGAGAAAACTCCATGTGAACAGACACACAGAGATAAACACAAAACAATATATAAACTGAAAATAAAATAAAATTTGGTTTATCTGCAGTAAATAAAATCAAATTCTAAAACATGTTCAATGTTCGGTGCTATATAGATAATGATATATACAGTACACATTGTGCTACACACACTGTGCTATAAATAGTGATATGAACAAAGTTATATGACTTTGAAAAGCAAATTAACAGCAAAATAACCTGTCATGTGTATAAAATTAATTGCACCTCAGCAAATGTGTATTATTTAAAAAATTCTAACCAGGAGGTGAACACAAAACAGACATTCCACTAATGAACTTTTAATGAGAAATTTCTTTTGTGAAATCACTAATGAACTTTTCGCATAGCAAGTAGGAAGATATAAAGATTGGAGTTTTAATCCTACATTTGTAGCTTAACTAAAACAAAGTAAAATATTAAGATTTATCTTAGAAATAAATGTCCACCTTTTACATTTGTAATTCTATTAAAGTATGTTCTGAAGTGTTCTGTAAATCCAATCATAATAATGAAACCTTTCATATGCATGTAAATTACAGCAGACTGGAAAAAGGAAGGTTACTTCAGTACTGGTTTGACTTAATGATTGCTTCACTTTGCATTCATTAGTTTCATTCATTGTCATATAAGTCTTTACACATACTGGAAATTAAGGTCTGTGCAATATGAAGCATCATCAGTTAAATGGAATCAAATCTTCACCGCACCCATACTTTATTTAAGAAGGCGGCCGTGTTCAAATGTTTCACTTGCACTGACAGAGCAGAAACTCTGTAAAGATGAAGTTTGCAGGACTTTCTTGCCCATTTCTTCTGTTATTTCTGAGGACAACTTATCATTTAGAAAAACGTACATTTTATCTCAGGTTCAGTTTGATTGGTCTGATATCTTTGATTGATTCATATTACTAGAAATTTGTTTTAGTTTTGAAATATTTTACAGCTGCAGAAATGTAATGTGTGAAAGCCATGTGTGAACACTGTACAATGAAATCTGAACTATTCATACATAATTCTCTAAAATACTGATTTGTCTTCTCTTTCTTCACTGTAGCTGCAGTTTAGCATCCAATCAAGAGGACGATGTCAATGAGAATCTCTGGAATAAAAACATAGTTGTTGCCGACAAGACGATAACTAGGTAATAAAGACATTCCCATCACGTCATGGCCTTTAATATGAATTTCATTTCCGCATCCTGAGGGGATTCTTAGTGGTATGTGTTTCTGTGTGCATGTGTGTTTGTGTGTGCATGTACTTTAGTAATATGGAAGAGAGCGAAGTGAAATATCAGAAATCAGAAAAAACAGAACACAGTTTTATTGCCTATAAGTCGTTCAGCTTGAAATGAAAAAGTGTGATCAGCACTGGTGCACTGACTTTGAAATGTCCTTCTTCAGAGATTAATTTGAGGGAGCAGTAAAACATTATGTAGAGGGATTTTCTTAAAATTGATAACTGGAAATTTATCCAAAGCAGGTTTTAATTTTCTGTTGAAACCTAGAAACTGCCACTTCACAGATGTGACAAAACACAAAATCTTTCAAAACCTCTCCTGATGGCTCCATCAAACCACCCACTCTGTCTCACCTTTTCTCTGGAAATCACTTTCAAAATTTTTATTCGATCTGTAACCTCTTGCAGAAAAGTCACTGATGCTTTTCATACATAATTCTCTAAAATACAGATTTGTCTCCGCTTGCTTCACTGTAGCTGCAGTTTAGCATCCAACCAACAGGTCGATGTCTATGAGAAGCTCTGGAATAAAAACATAGATGTTGCCAGCAAGACGCTTAATACCGACTTCCTGCAGCAAATGCAGAGGGGGAGCCTGCAGGCGGAACGCTATGTCAACTTCACCCTGCAGGACATCAACTACCTGCTGAATGTGACTGAGATGCTAAGTGAGATGAGCCAGAAGGTCAAAAAGCCAGAAGACATCAATAATAATAATAATAATAATAATAATAATAATAATATATTTTATTTTATTTATACCGAACTTCATATTTCAAATGACAAATCTCAAAGTGCAACAATGTTAAATCATGCTTCAAATCAAGAAAATAAGACTAGAAAATAATAGATTAAATGATGTAACAATGGAAACTAACATAAAATTTCCTCATAGAATAAAAATAAAAAGATAAAAACAGCTACCGACATCAATAATATGTTCGACTAAAAAGAAATGTTTTAAGTAATTTTTTGAAGTTCTCAGTAGTCTGCGGTGCCCGCAGATGGTCAGGGAGTGCGTTCCATAGGCAGGGGCAGCAGAGCAGAAGGCCCGATCTCCCATGGTAATGAGCTTAGTCCTGATTGGGAGAAGGCAGTTGGAGTTTGTAGAGCGGAGAGATCGTCTTGAGGTTTGGGGGTGATATAATCCTGTTTCTGCACCCTCATTAGGATTCTAGCAGCACAGTTCTCTATATGTTGCAGTCTCTGAAGACTCTTGTTAGGGATCCCAATAAGTAGTGTATTGCAATAGTGGTGGAGACAAAAGCGTGGATTAATTTCTCTGTATCAGGCTGGGTCAGAGTGGAACAGAGTCTGGCAATATTCGTAAGGTGGTAAAAAGAGATCTTGGTAAGGTATTTAATATGATCTTCAAATGTTAATTAAGGATCAAACCGCACTTTAAGGTTGGTGACTGTTACGGGGTGCTATGCAAACCTTATCCCGTAAACTACCTCTTTGAAGGGAAAGGGAACCAGACAACAGCGGGGGTCCATTTCGGGATTTTATTAAACTAAAAAACAGGGCTGAAAGTAAAACTGGCTCGAGGGCCAACAGAACAGAATATAAAAGGTGAAACATAGAAACAGGAACACAACTGGGAACGAGGCGAGGATGAGGTGATGTTGACATAGTAAGGGGAAGAAACAAACAGAACTTTGTACAAAACCTAAACGAGACCTGATGAAAACTAAACAAGAAACAGGTGAAACCAGGGGGAACTAACATTCAACTAAGTGCTAACACTACACGGACACAGACACTTGAACACACAACAACCAAACCAGAACACACTGTCAAAATAAAAGCCCCTTAAACCAAAGACAGAACCCGAAACGCAAAGAACATGAAAAAAAAAACAGAAACTCAAATGACGGTGGCCAAAAATAGCCACCATTACAGTGACAGATGAAGAGAGGGGGATGTCGTGTCCAGAGAAAGTAATGCTTGTTATGGAAGATGACCAGATCTGGTGGGGGGAGCCGACCAAATTTGCCTCAGTTTTGGAGCTGTTTAGCTGTAGAATGTTTTGCTGCATCCATGACTCAATCTCGTCTAGACAGTCAGTCAATAATGATTTATAGAATGATGCAGAGTGTTGTTTGTCCGTTTTCATGTAGAGTTGCGTGTCGTCGGCGTAGCAATGAAATGATAGCCCATGTCAAGTTATGATACCAACAAGGTATGTACACAATGAAAAGAAGGGGTCCGAGCACAGACCCCTGGGGCACTCCAGAGGTCACCTTGTGTTCCCAAGACTTTGCTTTTCCAATGGAAATGTATTCTGTTCTGTCTGTAAGATATGATTTTAACCAAGATAGGGCAACATCAGCAAGACCTATGGTGTAACTTAAACGATTTAAAAGTATATCATGGTCAACTGTGTTGAATACTGCCGATAGATCGAGGAGAACAAGGAGAGAAGGGGGGGTGGGTGGGTTACATTTAAAAGCCAAATATTCAGAAGAATGCAACTCAGGCAACGGCAATAGAAACAAACGTATATTTTTGCGATAAATGACAGCCAAGCCACCACCACGGCCAGTGCTGAGGGCTTTCTGGAGGTAGCTATTACCAGAAGGACATGACTCATTTAAAACAGAGAAAACATTAGGTTGATGCCAGGTTTCTGTAAGGCACATAAGGTCCAAAAATTTGTTCAGCATGTGCCTGTGTATAAATTTTCTTTATTTGTTAGAGACTGTGCATTAAACAGTTTGATTTTGATATTGGAAGAAGTGGAGAAACTCTGTATCGGCCGAAGTAGATTAAAATCCACGCCACGATTCCTGTCGAGCTCCCTCATTGGTGTTGCTATGGGAACTCCAACGCCATTTTTTTAGAAAGTGACGGTGTTCTGAAGAAGCTGTTTAGTCACGGAGGTATGTGCAGTAGAGCTGGGATACACAGGCTGCGTCCGAAATCGCATACTTCCCTGCTATACAGTACGCGAAACCCAGTATGCGAGGCGAGTGGTATGTCCGAATTCATAGTATGCGAAAAACAGTAGGCGAGAAGTACCCGGATGACCTACTGCTTCCAGCCAAAATCTGTAGTAGGCATCCAATGGACGCTACACTATCCCATAATGCAGCGGGAGAGGCGCCGTCATATTCAAAAAGTGGCGGAAAATGGAGACACGAGTCTATGTACCTTAAGAAAAATGTTCCTTGTGGTTAAATTACACTTGTGGCAAAATGCTGTCTGTAAAGGTAAAAAATAAGGCCATTGCATTAAATATAAAATCGCTTTTGTGACGACACATGACAC